>JAQZBX010026909.1:6568-19289 GCA_029593785.1 Cabassous unicinctus
GTGAAAATCATTACATTTTACTGAGAAAATATTTTACAAATATTAAAACAGAAACACTTGATATCTGGGATTGGGTTGAAGCCAGTTTCTGTGCCTCTTCTTTTCAGCTGTTTTGTCTTTGACATGTTCAATCATCTCAGCATAGGAACTATCACAATATTAGGAGAATTGCAGTTTTATTTCTGTATTAATTATTGCCTCAATAAGCTTCAAATATTCAGTATACAATATTACTTTTTTATATTTTTATTTTTAAAGATGTTTTAGGTTACATATTTGTTACATCAGAAATATAGGGGACTCCCATAAAACCCACCCCATCTCCCTCCCACACTTTTCCAAATTAACATCTTTCATTAGTGTGGTACATTCGTTTTGATTGATAAACACATACTGAAGTGATGCTACTAAGCATGGACTATGGTTTACATTATAGTTTGCACTTTGCCACATACACTTTTATAGGTTTTGACAAAATGTATAATGGCCTATATCTGTCATTGCAATGTCATTCAGGACATTCCAATGTCTCAAAAATGCCCCCATGTTACCCCTATTCTTCTCTCCCCCTCCCTCAGAGCTTTTGGTGACTACTCTCTTTAGATCAATGAAAAGTTCTTCAATTGCTAGAATATTAAAGTCTATAATAGAATAATAATGAAATTATAATGGGTTATTTTATTCTATTGTTCATTCCCCAATTTTGAGAATTGTGAGATTGTGATGCCCACTCTGTTTCTGATTGAGAGGGGACTTAGATACCATGGACAAATGGATGGAACTGTCTTGCTTGAAGTTTTAGATAAAGTATTTCTTGACACACTAAAGTAGTATTGATGCACTATTTTATTTATGTCCTCTTCTCTCATTATCTAGAGTCAATTATCATCCACAAATTACCTCTGGGCAATGTCTATTATAGATTAAAAGGATTGTGCTCCCATCATTTTCCCTAATGCCCTCTGGAACTCAATATAGAGGCACTTGTTCTAAAGCCACATTATTCCTGTCAGGATACAGTATTTTCAAATAAAGACCTTAAATCCTGACTTCCCTATCTGGCATAAGAAGAAAATATTATCTTGTGAGTGTTTTTGTTATTAGTTTTTATTTTCCTTCTCTTGTACCTCACTCTATGAATCACCAACACTTCTTTCCTGCAGTGTTCACTTACTTGTTGAAAGACCATGTTAATAGGTCTAGAATAGAAAATATAGATAGAGAAGGTATGAACATAAAGAGACCAATGTCAATTTCTTTATTTTTTGCATTAAAATATTTCATTCTAGAATGTTTAGGAGAATTGCTAGTTCATCATGTAGGTGAAGAGTGAACATATACCAACATTGGATGGACCTGATAACAAAAATGCAAATGTTAGCTGAGGGGACTCTGCATGCTGCTTAGAGCTTTAATATGCAGAATGCTAACTGATATTTATGTTAAATCAATTTATTGATGTGCTTGTGTTTACCTACAAAATGGAAATAATGATTTATGCATGTTATTGCTATTCAATTAAGTATTTTATGAATGATTGCCTATAATTTTCTCTTTGACAATCTATATCAAGAATTTTCCACTTATTCAATTTGAATCAGTGAACTTAATCCTTTATTTTGCAGGTGTAATTCTTGGACTTATCATAGTATATGATGAAAGACCATGTAAAAATCTGTTCATTATATATCTTACAGCTCCCAAACCAGTGCTTGCATATAACCCACCCAAAAATATTTTGATGGAATTAGCAAATTATAAATAAATTAAAATTAAATGGATGTGTAAATAAATAAATTAATGAAGAAGTATTGTTACGAAGAAAATATGTCTTCCATTTCCTCAGGTGGATGAATTCATCTTTCAAATATTTGCAGAAAAGACATTATGTAATTTGCATTTACACTTTGAGGGATGAGAGCAGCCATGCAATATTCTATCCACTTCAGGTAAACTTTACTGAGAAAAGTAATCCCTGACACTTTCCAGTCTGCATGTAAAGAAATGGTCCTAATTATTAAAAAATCTTTCAATAACTTTAATATTGATTTTATATTATCATAGTACTTGGGAAAAAAAGAGTAATAGTAATGCCATTTTTCTTTGCTTCATAAAAACAATAGCACTTTGTATATTTAAGATGGAATAAATGTACATATTCAAGGAGTATTTGCTTACTCATATTGTCAGTGATTTGTATTTCATATTTATACATATTTAAACATATATTTCTGTGTGTACCCTCTTTTAAATGTTTTATAAATGTTACATTCACAAAGAAGGTATTACTATATGTTATATTGATGAGGAAATTTAGGTTAAAAGATGTTTGAGTGTGTCCCCTGTGCAACAAGGCAAGTAAATGGCAAAACTGGGATACAAAAGATATCTTTTCCTGAAGGCCATGATGTTTCACCTCTTTGACACTGTAGTAGGAAAATTCTAGGTAAAAATCTAAAATTTATTGGTTAATGTCACATAATAATAAATAAATAGATAGATATGTTCACTCCATTTTCAAACTTTATGAGGTACATTGAATTTTGTACCACTGTTTGGATATGCTCTTTGTCTTGGCTGCATTCTTGTAAGTGTAGACAGATTGCAAATATGATATCTTCAAGATGTTACTTAATTTAATGTGTGCCCCCCCAAATCAGGTTATGGCTTTTTTCCAGATTACTAGAGTCCTTTATGTGCAAAGTAAAAGTCAGATGGAGAGACAACACAGAGGGCTCTATGTGCTTTGACATGTGACAGAAATGCCAAGGACCAAGGATAGCTTGCAGCTAGACCAGAAAGTGAATCTTCTGGGGTATCACACTTCTTTGTTGAGGCCTTGAATTTACACTTTTCCTAGCCTCAAAAGGGTGAGTCATCAAATTCCCATTTTTTAGGACAAGTTGTAACATAGTATTTGTATTAGCAGTCAGGAAACTACAACACTCTGAAAGCCCATTGCATTTCTAAAATATGGCAGTAGTAGTCTGGTTAGAGAATTTGTATTGATTAATTGTTTTGATAATCTCAAACTATTAATACAAAATGAAACAACATAGATTAGGATAAAGCTACTTGTAAATATTGAAGTAACCATTTTTAACCAAGATGATCAGATATATTATCAATAATTTGGCAATAGAGTTTGTCATATAATAACAAGAAGAACAAAAGACTACTGAATGAACTATTTTTGAAGGTCCTGAAGTAAATATCACCAGAGAGAAGCAAATGAGTCTTGTTACAGGAGGTTAGTCTAAAAGTGACACTTTCCTGCCTTCTAGGGATTTGAAGGGGTTTTCTATGTTACAGTTAATTACATTGGTCCTGATAATAAAAGGGAGCCAGGGAAAAAGAATTGGGCAGGTGGGGACACAGCAAGTGTTCAATTAGCAGTGAGAAATTGAGGGTATAATATAAGCATTTCATATGACAGGTATATTCCATGCTTTCAAGTCTTCAATGAAAGTAAAAATAATTAAGTAAACTCAAGAGAATGTGTGTGTTCTTTAGGGTTTAGTAAGTGCTTAGGATAGGATGCTGCAATTATTCCTCTGGGAGATGCAAAATCCATGCTACTTAGTTACCATTTACAGCAACAGTGAAGACAGGGAAGGTTAGCAAGGGGTTAGGTATGAGTACAACTTCCGTCAACTCATCTGTCTTCTATAAGCCATAAATTTTGCAAATGTAAGGAACACAATCTCTTTATGTAACAGCTTATTGAAATTCTGAAATATGTTCCAGTTTATTGGTAAACATAGCAGTATTTACACAAAATAGAAGCGCTAACACACTTCATCTTAGTCACTTGATAATGTTATTAAATAATAAATATTGACTCTTACATATAATATCTGCTTATCTTAAGTTCAAAGAAAGATATTAGAGCTATTACTCTTATTTTCTAGGACCATGAAGATTGTGTAGAGAAATAATTAATTTTTGTATCAATCAATAACTTCATCACATTTTCAATAAGGTCGTTATTCTTTGGCAAATTTTTGTCACTGATATATTTTAATAATAGTGATAAGAAAATTTATAGTTAAAAATTCGAAGAGTACAATTGGAAACAAAAAGTGAAGTAAGAGTACACCTCCTCTAGCAACTCCCAAAGAATGTGTTTTAAGGATTGTGTTAAGATTTCTAGAGATCTTCAATTTAAATTATTTTACAAATATTAAATTAATGAGGCAAGCATTATTGAGGATATTTATTGGAGAATTCTGTTTGGGTTTTCCAATTATGTCATTAACTACATCTAAAATGATCTTAAATATTTTATAACAAAAAAAGGGGGATGCTCTAAGAAATATACCCAATTTCCACCAATTTTAAGTTGTATGAGATAATTTTAAAATACTGTAAAGCAAGCACCGATGGATATCAGAAAATAATTCCTTAGATCTGAGGTCATTAACAGCTCTGTGTGTGTGTGTGTGTGTGTGTGTGTGTGTGTGTGTGTATAATGTTTTGGATCTTAGTGACTTTCCATAATTATTTCAGATACTGCTGGCCCTCACATTAGGGATAAGAGAGAAACATGAGTGAAGCTTCTGAAGAATAAGAGAAGACAGGGAGTCAGAGATAGAAGATCAAATGAAAGCAAAAGGAAGAAAAAGAAGAATGAAGATAGGGAGGAAGAGAAGGTAGAGGAGCAGAAATGGAATGAACTAAGAATGCAATGAAGAACTGACTCCTGAGAAATGATATCTTAGATCCTCATGTACCTCTAATGGAATGAGTGACTGTAATAATATAGAGGATAATCTTGGGATAGCAAAGATATGGCCCCAGTGGAGGAAATCCTTGCAGTATTATTCAGTGTTGACAGAGCTTCAAAAAGCTGGAAACGTGATGCATTTGAAATTCTGATGAGGATTGTATTGGAAGGAGCTAATTGGATGCTAACATGAGCCAGATTGTTAAGTTTCAAAAAAATACTTTGATGAAAAATACACAGTTTGGAAAGGGCTAGTGAATAAAGATAGGAAAAAATTAATTATTTAATGAATGAATCAGCATTTCCAAAATGAACCTCTTGAACAGAGGAAGCTGAGTTTATGGAAATTCAAAAAGTGCATGAAGGGGGATGACATAACTTGGAATTTAATAGGAAACATTGGTATCAATGACCAAGGAGAGAGAAGAATTATTGGGCATTCAAATTAGCCTTAGATTGGGATAGTTACTTGTACTCTAAGACTATGGATAAAATTGGTGAAAATATATAGGAATTATATTATTTTGAGTGTCTCATTACAGTAAAATCTATTAGGATTTTTAAATGGATATAAAAGTATGTAGACAGAGTGAAGATTCTAGTGAAACAAATATTTTACATTTTTGTATTGGCTAAAATACAGATTATAATAGATTGTCCTTAATGGAAGTCATCACATACTGTTAGGCAAGGCTGGAAAATGTAAAAATATAGAGCAATGAGGATAATGGTTTTGAATAATTCTATCTGTCCACATAGTATTTGATATGTAGGAAATAAATGGAGTGCTGTTTCAGCTCAGAAACACTGTGATTAAAATGCTCCTGCAGTACTTGGAGGATGGGATGTAGCCATAAAATTAAATGGTCAACCTTTAGAAAGGGGTGTAACGTGAAACTCAGTAGGGTGGGAAGAACTAGAGGAGGAAATTCATCATTAGGCACTATGCCATCTGAACAGACAAATGTGGCCTTTCCACTTACATTGTCATTGTTTTCTAAGTTTACTTGATCTTCCAGTGACATAGATTTTTTAAAAAATTTTGTGTCTATTACTTCCCAAATTGTAAATACAATTAGAATTACCATATATAATATATAATTAAGTAAAGTACATAGGACTATAAACAAATAAAATTTTGTGCTAATATCATTCATTGGTTGATTATAGTATCTAGGCTAAGGAATAATCAAAATGAACACATAAGGGATCTAATAAAATGTCTAAGTAGGAGAGAGAGAGAATGAAGAACCAAATATGAAAATAAAAATAGTACATATTAATAATTGCTATGAAGAGATATGTGTAGCCATCATAAATGTGATTTCAAAGACAGAAATTCTTTAATTTGACTTCCAAATGAAATGAGAAGCAAAGAGATAGTGCTGTGTAGTAGAGATAAAATAATTTTTCTGCCTGGAGGTCACATAATGGATTCAACTGCTTATAAATTAAGAGAGACTTTGATATGAGTAGCGTTTTATCACTATTCAAATTCTGTTAAATCATGAACTAATGATAAGTGTTAACATTTGGAGGATATTTTTGAAAAGTTGAGTGTATAGAAATTAGGTATATGAACTAAAAAAATCATGCAGGCACAACTTTGAACTCTAGTACACATATTTTACAGCAAAGTGATAGAAATTTGTGTAAATATAACCACAAGCTTTTGAAGATTCCATTTTAATGCTAACCCTTCCCTAAAATTAAGGTTTGAGGCAGGGAGCCTAATGAAGGATGAGGCAATATTATGATATGTTTTACTAACAAACAATACAGAGAAGAAATTGGATAAACATGAGCCTATAAATATACTTAAGCTAATTTCATTCCTCCTGTTCACTTTCCATATTTTTTTAGGGATTATTTGCCTTTCATTCTCCACATCCACAGCAAATTTTCTTTAAAATGTCAAACTCTACCATGGTGACTGAATTCCTGCTCACAAGAGTTTTACATGCCATGCTATTCCTACCGATGTACTTGGGAACCCTGGTGGGGAACTTCCTCATTGTCATAATAACCACCCTCAACCAGAGTCTTCATACCCCTATGTATTTCTTCCTTAGGAATCTGTCTGAGTTGGACATGTGTTACATTTCTGTGCACTGTGTCCACCTTGGGAGCCCATGAAGGAGGTAGGTAAAAGAAAAACTTACATGGAAAGGGAAGTTTGCTCATACTGGAACAGCTGCAGTCTGCTCCAGACAAACAGGTTACTCCACACAGCTGCAGTCTGCTCCAGTAAACAACTCAGGGGAGCTGATGTGGCTCAGTGGTTAAGCGCTGACTTCCCATATATGAGGTCTGGGTTCAAAACCTGGCCCTGGTACCTAAAAACAAACAAACAAACACATTAGAGGCATACAACAGATGACTTGAAATGATAGAAGAAAGAATAAGTGATACAGAAGACAGAACAGCTGAAATTGAAGAGAGAGAAGAACAGAGAGAGAAAATAATGGGAAAAAATTGAGCAGGGCCTCAGGGAGATGAATGATAACATGAAAGGCAACAATATATGTGTCATAGAAGTTCCAGAAGGAGAAGAGAAGGGAAAAGGGGCAGAAAGAGTATTTGAGGGAATATTAGCTGCAAATTTTCCAAACCTCATGAAAGAAATAACCTGACGTGTTCAACAAGCACAGCATATCCCAATCAGAATGAATTTGAATAGACCTATACAAGACACATACTACTCAGAATGTCAAATGTCAAAGATAAAGAGAAAATTCTGATAGCAGCAAGAGAGAAGAAAACTATCACATACAAGGGATGCCTAGTAAGACAGTGAAGATTTCTCTTCAGAAACCACAGAGATGAGAAGACAGTGGTATGATACAATTAGGACACTGAAGGAGAAAAACTGCTGGCCAAGAATTCTTTATCCAGCAAAATTGTCCTTAAACTATAAAGGGGAGTTTAAAATATTCACAAACAAAAAAACTAAGAGAGTTCATTTAAAAAACATCTACCTTTCAGAAAATATTAAAGGAAACTTTACAGCCTGAAAGAAAAAGACATGAGAGAGAGGCTTGGAGGACAGTATAGAAGAAAGAATACCAGAAAGGATAACCAAAAGAGCAAAAAGACAGATGAACTAAGATATGAAATATGAAAACCAAAGAATAAAAATGGTGGGAGAAATAATACATTTACAGAAATATCATTGAATGTGAATGGATTAAACTCCCCAATCAAAAGATATAGGCTGACAGAATAGAATGGATTAAAAAAAAACATGAGTCATCCCTCTGCTGCCTATAAGAGACTCACCTTAGACCCACAGATACAAACCAGTTGAAAGTGAAAATTTGGAAGACGATATCCATGCAAACAGTAACCGAAATTGAGCAGAGGTAGCTATACTAATATCAGAGAAACCAGATTTTAAATGCAAAAGAAAGTTATAAGAGATACAGAAAGGCATTATACATTAATAAAAAAGACAATCCACCAGGAAGAAATAACAGTCATGAATATCTATGCTCCTAACCAGGGTGCCCCAAAATGCATGAGGCCAACTGTGGCAAAACTGAAGGGAGAAATAAACATCTCTACAATAATAGTTGGAGACTTCAACACACCACTCATATCATTAGATAGAACAACTAGACAGAAGATCAGCAAGGAAACAGAGAAGTTGAAGAATTGATAAATGAGCTAGACTTAGACACATACAGAACATTGCACCCAAACTCAGCAGGATATACATTCTTCTCAAGTGCTGTATTAGTCTGCCAAAGGAGTGCTGATGCAAAGTACCAGAAAACTGTTGCCTTTTTTAAAGGGTATTTATTGGGGGTAAAAGCATACAGTTACAAGGCCCTGAATCAGGGGTTCTTAACAAGGGGCCCATGGACACCATGGAAAGATTTCAGGGGGTCTGTAAGCTTGAATTGAAATTCAAAAAAACATCATTCTTGTAGGGACTTTGTCTGTGTTTGATATATTTATTAAATAATACACAGTACAGTGGGGACTTAATAAAGGATATGTGCTTTTCCCCTGACTGGCAGGGCCTGTGGAATGCAAAAGTTTAGGAACCCCTGTTTTAAAGAATCCAGCTCAAGTTTCCTTTCTCACCAAAGTCAGTTGCACATGTTGAAGCAAGATACTTGCTGATCTCTGCCTGGTATCTCCATCCCTCTGGGCTTCAAGTCCTCTCTCTCCTGGTTAGGGCTCCTTTCTTTCCAGGCATTCTGTATCAGTCTCAGCTCTCTTCCCAACAGTCTCTGTAAGCTATCAGACAAATGGCTCATCTCTCCTCGGGGCTGCAGGATCAAAAATGACAAAGTTCTCTCCTATTCTGTGTGTCTTCTTGAGTGAGCATCCATTTATATAGGCCCAGCAAGCAGACAGGGACTCAACCTGAGTCATGCCTTACTGATATGGTTGAATCAAAGCCCTAATCTTTACAGGTAATTTAACCAAGGGCCCCTCAACTGATTCCAATATAATCAAATGGTATCACACACCCAGAATAGATCAGTTTACAAACATAAACTTTCTCTTTTTGGAATTCATAAATAACCTCAAACACAAGTGTTCATGGATCTTTCTCCAGGATAGACCATATGTTATGTCATAAAGCAGGTCTCAATAAATATAAAAAGACTGAAATTATACAAAGCACCTTCTCAGATCACAATGGAATGAAACTGAAAATCAATAATAGATGGAAAAGAGAAAAGTTTGTAAATGTATGGAGGTTAAACAACACATTCCTAAACAATCAATGGTTTAAACAATAAATTGTAAGTGAAATTAGTAAATATATTGAGATGAGTGAAAATGAGAACACAACTTATCAAAACTTATGGGCTACAGGCAAAGGCAATGATGAGAGGGAAATTTATAGCCCTAAATGCCTATATTAAAAAAGAAAAAAGAGATAAAATCAAAGATCTAACTGACCTACTGGACAAACTAGAAAAAGAACAGCAAACCATTCCCAAAGCAAGTAGACGGAAAGAAATAATAAAGATTAGAACAGAAATAAATGAAATTGAGAACAACAACGACAACAAATTAGAAAAAATCAACAAAACCAAAAGCTGGTTCCTTAAAAAAATCAATAAAATTGACAAACCCTAGCTAGACTAACAAAGAAAAAAAGAGAGAATATGCACATAAATAAATTCATATATGAAAGGGGGAAAGTTACAACTGATCCCACAGAAATTAAAAGGTTCATAAGGGGATATTGTGAGAAACTATATGCCAACAAATTAGACAACCTAGATGAAATGAACAAATTCCTAGAAATGCAAAAACAACCTAAACTGACTCTACAATTAATAAACGAACTTAAGAATCCAATCACATTTAAATAGATTGAGTCAATCTTCAAAAAATCCCAACAAAGATAAGTGCAGGACCAGATGCATTCACAGGTGAATTCTACTATGCATTTTGAAAAGAAATAGCACCAATCCTGTTTAAAGTCTTCCAAAAAATTGAAGAAGAGAGAAAATTACCCAACACATTTATGAAGCCAACATCACCCTAATACTAAGGCTAGATAAAAATACTACAAGAACAGAATAACACAGACCAATCTCTCTAATGAACAGAGTTGCAAAAATGTTCAACACAATAGATGCAAATAGAACCCAACAGCATATCAAAAGACTTGTACACCATGACCAAGTGGGATTTATTCCTGGTGTGCTAGGCTGGTTCAATATAAGAAAATCAATTAAAATAATACACCATTAACAAATTGAAGGGAAAAAAAACAACACATGATCATCTCAATCGATGCAGAAAAGACATTCAACAAAAGGCAAACTTTCCTGATAAAAACACTTCAAAAGATAGGATAGAAGGAAAAATCCTCAATATAATAAAGGGCATGTATGAAAAACCTGAAGCCAACATCGTACTCAGTGGGGAAAGATTGTAAGCTTTCATTCTAATTTCAGGAGCAAGACAAGGATGCCCACCATCACCACTGTTATTCAACACTGTGCAAGAAGTTCTAGCTAGAGCAATTAGACAAGGAAAAAAAGGCATCCAAATAGGAAAAGAGGAAGTAAAACTCTCACGGTTTGCAGATGAAGTGATCCTTATTTAGAAAATTCTGAAATGTCTACAATAAAGCAACTTGAGTTATTAAATGAGTTCAACAAAATGGTAGCATACAAGATCAACATGCAAAAATCAGTAATGTTTCTGTACACTAGTATTGAACAATCTGAGGAGGAAATAAGGGGGAAAAATCCATTTACAATAGCAACAAAAAGACAATTACCTAGGAATCAATTTAACCAGAGAGTATAGGACCTATATGCAAAAAACTACAGAACAATGCTAAAAGAAATCAATGAAGACAAACAAATGGAAAGACATTCCATGTTCATGGATAGGAAGACTAAATATCATGAAGATGTCAATTCTACCCAAAATGATTTATAGATTCAATGCAATACTATTCAAAATTCTGCTTTACAAAAATAAAAAAGGCAATTACCAAATTCATTTGTAAGGGAACATGCACCCAAATAGCCAAAAGCATTCTAAAATAGAAGAGTGATGTGGGAAGAATTTCACTGCCTGACCTTGATACATATTACAAATCTACAGTGGTCAAAACTGATGACCACTGTATTGGCATAAAGATAGACACATCGATCAGTGGACTAGAATTGAGAGTCCAGAAATAAACCCTCACTTGTACAGCCAACTGGTTTTTGACAAAACTACCAAAGCAATGTTAATGGGACAAAACCATCTCTTCAACGAATGGGTGCTGGGAGAACTGGATATCCATAACCAAAAGAATGAAATAGGACTCCTATCTCCCTCTCTATATAAGAATCAACTCAAAATCAATCAAAGACCTAAATATAAAAGCTAGGACCATAAAACTACCAGAAAATGTAGGGAAACACCTTAAAGATTTTGTGTTAGTTAGGTAGTGGTTTCTTGGCCGTTATACCCAAAGCAGGAGCAACAAAGGAAAAAATAGATAAATGGGACCTCCTAAAATTAATCACTTTTGCACCTCTAAGGACTTTGTCAAAAGGGTCAAAAGGCAGCAAACTCAATGGGAGAAAATATTTGGAAATCACATATCCAATCAGGATTTAATATCCATGATATAGAAAAAGATGTTACAACTCAACAATTAAAAGTCAAACGACCTGATTAAAATATGGACAAAAGATTTGAATAGACTTTTTTCCAAAGAAGAAATACAGACAGAAAAAAAAACCAACCAAACAAAAAAACATGAAAAAATGTTCAACATCACTAACAATTAGGAAAATGCACATCAATGCTTCAATGAGATATCATTTCACACCTATTTGAATGGCCACTATTTAAAAGACAGAGAACTACGAGTATTGGAGAGGATGTGGAAAAATAGGAACAATTTTTCCCTGTTGGTGTGAATGTAAAAATGTGCAGCCACTGTGGAGGACCGTTTGCCAGTTCCTAACAAAGTTGAATATAGATTTTCCATGTGATCCGACAATACCACTACTGAGTATATACACAGAAGACCTGAGAGCAGTGACACAAACAGACATCTGCACACTGATGTGCATAACAGCATTATTCACGATTGCCAGAAGTTGGAAACAACCCAGGTGTCCATCAAGCAATGAATGGATAATCAAATTGTGATCTATACATGATGGAATATTGTATAGCAGTAAGAAGAAATGAAGTTGTGAAGCATATAACATGGATGAACCTGGAGGACATTATGTTGAGCGAAGCAAGCCAGACACAAAAGAACAAATACTGTATGACTGTGCTACCATTAACTGAACATATTGTGTAATCTCATGCCGTTCATAACTTGAATATGAGTCACCAAAAAATAGAATGAAGTTAGAGAATGGAAAGCTGAGGGTTAACTTGTGTGGATTTGGTAAAAAAGGACATGTGTTAATCTTTGGAAATGAATAGAAAAGATGAAAGCATATCATATATAGTAAGTAGTAGTACTATTATATGGGTATGACAGTGGCTTAAAGG
>JAQZBX010026910.1:0-28679 GCA_029593785.1 Cabassous unicinctus
TTTTTTTTAAGGCAGTGCCAGGAATTGAACCCAAGACCTCATATGTGGGAAGCATGCACTCAAACACGGAACTACATCTGCTCCCCAGTGAAAGCTGTTTTTTGTTTGTTTGTTTGTTTTGTTTTTAGGAGGTACTGGGGATTGAACCCAGGACCTCGTATATGGGAAGCAGGCACTCAACCACTAGAGCTACATTTGCTCCCCTCACTTCACTTTTTATTTTTGTTCTTTAATTTTTAATTTTTCTTTCTATAACTTTAATAGAAATGTGTCTGTGGAGTCTCCTTTCTATCTTTGAAAAATTATGGTTCAGGATCAAAGAAGGGAAGGGCCCACTTGCAATCTAAAAGTAACACCGTTTTGATTTAGCATGCTTCCTAGGTTTGTATTATATTCCGGGATAGTGCTTTGGAGTACTTGGAGCCAAAGAAAAGAATTGCCATGTGATTGGGTAAAAAAAAGTATAATTCCTCATGAACTGTCTTGGACAACACCATGAATTATTCTTATTGATTAAAGTCAATCTTGAGGGTATAATAATTATTTAATGGTCCTTAAGTTATATATTTATTTACTAATTTACTAATTCGGCACTTTGAATTTTTCCTTTCTCCCAGAAATCTTTCCTGGGTTTTGTTTTTCACGTTAGAACTTTTGAGCTAATATCTCTATTAATATGTTCTATTTAAAAATTGGTTCTCAGTAGACTTTTTTATAAATTAAAATTCCTGTTTCTCTTTTAGTTCTTCACAGAATTTTTGGTCAACAAGGATAAATCAAAGTAACCTTTCTTAATATTTCGTGAATTATGAAAATGAGGTCATTTAAATTATCTATCATTATTATAAAGCTTATTAGAAAATTTGAGTCATTTCATAAAAGATATCAATTTTGGCAGCTTGATTTTGACTTTTTGTCATGCCTTTGTTGGTGCTTGGTGCCACCTGCTGTTTGTGGGCAGGAGATTATATTTTGAACACTGAGGCAGAGTAGATATATAATGTCTAAAAGAAAAATGCAAGAATAGATGAAATGGAAAAAAGCAAACATGTGGCTTATATGAAACTTTGTGGTCTGTGGTTTATTTTATGTAAAATTATGTTTTAAATCTGATTATTTTTAGCATTTATATACATCACAGGATTTTATTCTCACATTCTTTCTTAAGTTTGTTTTCTTGCTCATATATCTTTCTTCTCAAAGTAACTTGGTCCTAGGCCCAGAGTAAGTAATCAGTAAACATTTAAAATATATTCATTGTTGGGGGGCGGATGTGGCTCAAGTGGTTGGGCATCCGTCTGCCATATGGAGGGACCTGGGTTTGATCCCCGGGACCTCCCGGTAAAATAAATAAAAAATATGTACATATAGAATGCGCATGGGCTGCCAGGCTCTGTGTGCTGGTGAGCCGCCAGGCCCCGGGAGCCATGCAGCAAGATGATGACGTAAAAGGAGAGAGACAAGACGAGATGCTCCAAAAGCTCCGAAAACCAGGAGCCGAGGTGCCACAGATGGCAGAACACCTCTCTCCTACATCGGAGGTCTCCAGGATCGAATCCTGGTGAAGACTGGAGGAGGAGGATGAGAAGAGATGAAACAGACACAGAGAATTACCCAGCAAATGGACACAAAACAGCAAATGGGGAAGGGGGAGTTTAAAATGGATCAAGTAAATAAATAAATCTTTAACATAAATAAATAAATAAATAAAATAAAATAAAATATATTCATTGTTGACTTAAGTCTCATGTACGTTTTTGCAACTTCACTGGGCAACTTTTTTTTTTTTTTGAGGTCCTGGGCTGGGAATTGAGCCTGGGACCTTGTATGTGGGAAGCTGGCACTCAAACACTGAGCCACACTGGCTCCCCTGTGTTGTTTTTTCCATTTGTTTGCTTGTTGTTTGTTTGTTTTTTTTGTTTGTTTTTTTAGGAAGCACCGGGACTCAAACCTGGGACCTCCCACACTGGAAGCAGGTGCTGAACTGCTTGAGCCACCTCTGCTCCCCTGGACTTTTTAAAGTCATTTTCCTGGCCAGTGGTGTGAAAACAATATAGGATTTGGAGTGAGAAAGAGCTTGCTATTCAGCCAGGTGCTGCTGCTCATAGGCTATGTAGCATTGGGCAAATCATTCATCTCTTAGCACCTTTGTTTCTTCTTCTATAAAAAGAAGATAATATCCATCTCTTGAGGGTTGTTGTGAGGATTAAATAAGATACTACTTGTCATATGCCCGGCACAATCCTTTCCTTTCACTAAAATATTATGATTTTCAAGTTAATTGAGTTTACTTTCACTTTATTTCGAAGACATTTACCTTTGAAAGAGTCAGATATTGTAATTATGGAATCATAAACTCTTAAAGCTAGAAGGAACTTTAACAAGTGAATCTCAAATTTTAATATGCATTAGAATCACCTGGAAATTCTATTTAAGTACCACCACCTACTAAAGATCTTGGTTTTCTTTTTCACACTTTCTCTTGTACCCGTCATCAGAAATGGATTTCTTTGTAGAGGAGAAAGTTATAGAGTCTCTCTCCAAAAGACATTCCAGACTGATTTCTTAACCTTTACTCTCAGCAGTAACATTGTTAAGAGAAATTGTTTAGAAAATTATATTCTTCAAGACAGAAACATTTATTGCCCAAACACTATAACCTCCAAATACTTAATTGTTACAAATTCACTTAAAATTTTTATTTCTATTTGTAATTTGTTGTCCAATTCTTTCCTTTCATATTGTCTTTAAATTTTTTAAGTGATAAAAAATGAAAAGCTAAACAAATTAACCCCAATAATTCAGTTAACTTCTAGAGCAATCGCTTGACACAAAGTATAAGAATTTTTGTTGTTGTTGAATATACAGTTCTCCTCTCTTGATGTTTGGATTTTCCCCAACACTGTCAACACTACCTGATTGATTTCATTTAAACCTGAATATTCACATTTCCAGTGCACAGTGTGGGTTTTACAGGATGTAGTGTCTATCCCCCGGTATTCTCTGAGAAAAAAATGCCTTTAGTTTTTACTAGAGTTTCATAGAGTTGTTCATACCTGAGTGGTCATCCAGCCCAGTTACACAAGTCTGAAATCCTTAAGAAAATTAAAACAGGCTTAAAATAAATTCTGCTTGGGAAATATATGAATTTGATTGAAATGTAAATATTATGGCCTAGAAAAAAATTTGATGGGCAAAATCCATGAAGAAAAGGCTTTTCACAAAAATCCAACTCCGTTTCATGATAAAAACACTTAGAAAAATAGGAATAGAAGGTAACTTCTCAACATGATAAAGGACATATATGAAAAATCCACAGCAAAGCTTTATCTCAATGGTGAAAGATTGAAAGTCTTACTCCTGAGATCAAGAACAAGACAATAATACTGACTTTGACCGCTGCTCTTCAATTACTATATTAGAAGTCCTTGCCAAAGCAGTTAGGTGATGGATGGAAGGGAGGGAGGAAGGAAGGAAGGGAGGGAGGGAGGAAGGGAGGGAGGAGAGGGAGGGAGAGAGGGAGGAAGGAAGGAAGGGAGGGAGGAAGGAAACATCCAGAAAGAGGAAATAAAACTATCTCTATGCGCAGATTACATGATCCTTTATAGAGAAGGTACCAAAGAATTCACAAGAAAACTACTAGAACTGATAAATGAATTTAGTAAAGTTGCAGCCTACAAGATTAACATACAAAAATAAGTTGTGTTTCTGTACACCACCAAAGAATATTCGGAAATGGACATTTAAAAAAAAAATCCAATTCACAATACTAAAAAAAAACATAAAATATCTGGGAGTAAATTTAGCTAAGGAGGTGAAAGTCTCATACACTGAAACCTACAAAATATTGCTGAAAGAAATAAAAGATGATATCCCATGTTCATGGATAGAAGACAATTTTTAATATGTCAGTTTTACCAATATTACTCTATCCACAGATTCAATGTCATACCTTTCAAAACCCCAGCAGCCTTTTTTGCAGATATGGAAAAACCAATCCTCAAATGCATATGGAATCACAAGAGGCCCCAAATAGCCAAAACAGAATTGCAAAGGAAGAACAAAGTTGGAGGTTTCATACATCCAAATTTCAAAAGGCACAGTAATCAAAACAGTGTGGTACTGTCATAAAAATATACACCAGTGGAGTAGAATTGAAAGTCCAGAAATAAACCCAAACATCTATGGACACCTGAATTTTGGCAAGTGTGCCAAGTACATTAATTGGGGAAAGACTGGTGTCTTCAACAAATGATGTTGGGAAAACTGGATATTCACATGCAAAAGAATGATGTTAGGGGACAGCCAGCAAGATGGCAGCAGAGTAAGGAGCTCCTAGAGTCAGCTCTTCCTACAGGACAGTTAGTAATCACCCAGAGTTATCTAAAACACCTGTTTGGGGGCTCCAGGAGACAAGAAGAGCATCATACAACATCCTTGAAAGAATGGAAGGAGACTGCCCTTCTGCAGAGAAGATTCATGGTTAGAGCACTCCACGCTATGGAGGCCAGTGCCCATCCTGCACTGGTGGTTCAAGCTGTCTTGGGAGATATCCCGTGGCTGGATTGGAAGTCCATTCCCCAAAAACAGGGGAGGAAGAGATGGTCAGGCACCAGCTTCATCTACTGATTAGTAAATTTGGCTGGCTAAAGTATAATCCTAAGAACAGCTAAAGTTTGAACCTGTCCAAGTCAGAAAGATGAAGGTAGCTGCCATTTTAACTCCACCCCCAGCATGAAGGGAAGCTGGGTAGACTGAAAATCACATTGCTGGTAGGCACCAGTTTCTTTCCACCCAGATCGAATTGCAGTTCTAGCCTAAGCTCCAGCACCACCACTGACAGGAAGGAAGCTGGCAGGACCTGCATCAGCCTCTCCGGGTAACTGCAGGTATATTCGGCCGGCATAGACTGAATAGTCAGGCACCTGGGACTCCATCCCTGCACCCCAATAAGGTAGGAGAAGAGCTGTGTTTCCTCAGCCTCTCTGGGCAACTACAGACACTTCCAGCCCACACAAACTAACTGGTTTGTTGAACGCCTTCAATTCCATCTCCATCCCTTCAATCCCATAGGGTAGGAGGGGATTGGGGTTTCCTCAGCCTATCTGGGAAACTGCATGTGCTTTCAGTCCACACAGACTGGATACTTGGGCACCTGAAGTTCCATCCCCACTCCCCAATAGGGTAAGAGGAGAGCTGTGTTTCCTCAACCTCTCTGGGTAACTGAAGGTGTTTTTGGCCCGCACAGACTGAACAGTCAGATACCTATAGCTCCATCCTGTCCCCAAGTAAGGTAGAAGGGGACCTGTGTTTCCTCAGCCTTTCCAGGCAATGGCAGGCACTTTTGTCCTGCATGGCCTGGACTGGTGGGTACCTGTGGATCCACCCCCACCCCCCAATAGGATAGGAATGTGCCAGTGTATCCTCAGCCTCTCCATACAATGGCAGGTACTCTCAGCTTACAGAGACTGAACTGTTGGGTGCCTATAGATCCACCCCTACCCAATGGGATAGGAGGGGGCTGGTGTTTCCTCAGCCTTTCTGGGCAACAGCAGGCACTTTCAGCCTACACAGACTGTACTGTTAGGCATCGGTGGTTCCATTCCCACTCCCTAAAGGGCAGAAGGGACAATACATCCTCAGCCTCTCAGGACAACTGCAGGCGCATTCGGCCCACATGAATTAGATTGTTGGGCAGTCCAGAGGGTCCATCCCCACCCCTGGCAGGGAAGGGGAGGTGGTGCTACATCAGCCTACCTGGACAACTGCGGTCATTTTGGACCTGCACAACATAGACTGCTGCCCACACCTGCAGCTCCAGCCTCGCCCATGCAGGGGAGGAAGGGGCGTGAGCTTCTTCAGTCTCTCTGGGCAACTATAGATGGTCTTGGCCTGCACAACTTGGATTATTACACATGGCTGTGACTCTGACCCTACTCCTGGCAAACGAGAAAGGTGGGGAAAGCTTCATGGTTCCTTGGGCAATGTGGATAGCTTCAGGCTCCACAGTTTACAGCACCAACTACATCGTTGGCTCCTACTACATAACCAGCAAGGGAAAAAGGGCAAAAAAATCCCTAAATCAAAGAGAGAAACTGCACCAGAATAAATACATCTAGTAAGCCAGATGCCAAGACACCAACAAAAAACTACAATCCGTACCAAGAAACAGGAAGATAAGGCCCAGTTAAAGGAACCAGATAAGCCTCCAGATGGCATAAAGGAGTTGAGACAACTAATCATAGATGTTCAAACAAATCTCCTTAATAAATTCAATGAGATGGCTAAAGAGATTAAGGATATTAAGAAGACATTGGATGAGCACAAAGAAGAATTTGAAAGCATACGTGGAAAAATAGCAGATCTTATGGGAATAAAAAGGTGCAATAAATGAAATTAAAAGTACACTAGAGTCATATAACAGCAGATTTGAGGAAGCAGAAGAAAGGATTGGTGAGCTTGAAGACATGGCCTCTGAAAGCAAACTTACCAAAGAACTGATGAAGAAAAGAATGGAAAAAATTGAACAAGGTCTCAGGGAACTGAATGACAGCAGGAGAGGTGCAAACATACATGTCATGGGTATCCCAGAAGGAGAAGAGAATGGAAAAGGGGCAGAAGGAATATATGAAGAAATAATGGTAGAAAATTTCCCAACCCTATTGAAGGACATTAATATCCGTGTCCAAGAAGCACAACATACTCCCATCCAAATGAATCTGAACAGACCAACTCTGAGACACATACTAATCGTCAAATGCCTAAGACAACGAGAGAATGCTAAGAGCAGCAAGAGAAAACCAATACATAACATATAAGGGATACCCAATAAGATTAAGTGCCAATTTCTCATCAGAAGCCATGGAGGGCAGAAGGCAGTGGTATGATACATTTAAGATACTGCATGAGAAAAATTTCCAGCCAAGAATCTTATATCTAGCAAGATTGTCTTTCAAAACTGAGGGCGAGTTCAGAATATTCACAGATAAACAGAAACTGAGAGAGTTTATAACAGAAAGACCAGCTTTGCAGGAAATACTAAATGGTGTGCTACAGTCTGAAAAGAAGCTTGGAAGAGAGTCTAGAAATGATGATTTTATCAGTAAAAGTAAGTGTCAAAAGAGTGGGGAAAATAAAATATGACAGCTAAAACCCAAAGGTCAAAATGGGTGAAATAAGAACTGCATTTACAGTAATAACACTGAATATTAATGGATTAAACTCCCCAATCAAAAGACACAGACTGGTGAATAGATAATAAAATATGAGCCATCTATAGGTTGTCTGCAAAAGACTCACCTTAGACTCAAGGATACCACCAATAAATTGAAAGTGAAAGGCTGGAGAAAGATAGTCCATGCATGCAGTAACCAAAAAAAAAAAAAAAGAAATCCAGAGTAGCCATACTTAGATTAAATAGACTTTAAAAGACACTAATAATGTGCAATCTAAGGAGGAAGTCAGGGGAAAAAATTCCATTTACAATAGGGACTAAAAGAATCAAATATTTAGAAATAAACTTGACCAAGGATGTAAGGCACTTGTATTCAGAAAGTTGCAATGGATTGTTAAGAGAAATTTAAAAAGACCTAAAAGACTGGAAGAACATTCCATGCCCATGGATTGGAAGACTAAATGTCATTGGGATATCAGTTATACCCAAATTGATATACAGATTCAATGCAGCCCCTATAAAAATTCCACCAGCACTTTTTAAACAAATAGAAAACATAATTATCAAATTTATTTGGAAGCAGAAGGGGTCCTGGATAGCCAGAAACATCTTAAAAAGTAAAAGTGAAGTTGGAGGACTCTTACTTATGGACTTTTGATAATATTGCCTATATATAGTGGTGAGACAGCATGGTACTGGCATAAAGATAGACACATAGACCAAAAGAACTGAACTAATGGCTTAGGAACAGACCCTGTTCCTTGACAATCACTATTGTCAAGTGATTTTGACAAGCCTGTCAAACCCACCCAACTGGGGCCGAACAGTCTATATCCATATCCAGAAGAAAGAAGGACGACCCCTATCTCACACCTTATGCAAATATTGACTCAAAATGGATCAAAGACCTAAATATAAGAGCAAGAACCATAAAGCTCCTAGAAGAATATATAGGAAAGCATCTTCAAGACCTGGTGATAGGTGGTAGATTCTTAAATGAGATAAGAGGAGGGCTGAGAAGAATGACTGATGCTTAATGTATGTAGATGCTTAACTTTACTGTAAAAGAGTGGAAATATATAGAGTTGATAGTAACACATTTTGGTGATTAGCAGCTGGTATATAAATGAGAATGTGACTGAAAAGGGTAGTCTAGGGATATAAATGTCAATTGAAAGAAAGCTAGAGAATAATCTAAGGACTGAATAACACAGTGAACCCAGAGGTGGATGAGAGTTGTGGTTGCAAGAGTGTCCTTCTGTGAGCTAGAGCAGATGTACACCACTATTGCAGAGTGGTGGGAATATGGAGAAGCATGGGAAAAATACAACTGGTGTGACCTGTGGACTATGGTTAACAGCAATACTGTAATATTCATGCTTCTATGCCAAAGAGGTACTGTGTTGACAACAGGGGAGTATGGAAGAAGTGTGCCAAACGTATGCTATGGACCATGGTTGGTGGTAATAGTCTGATGATATTATCTCAATCTGTAACAAATGTTCCACCATGGTGTGGTGCATTGGTGAAAGGGTGTTGTGTGGGAATTCTACACATATGCATGATTGTTTTGTAATTTGCAACTTCAGTCATAAAAATATATTTTAAAAAATAATAATAGGGTTGGTTGGAGGAAAAATACACCAAATGTAAGATATGGACTATCGTTAGTAGTAAGATTTTTACTATATTCTTTCATAATTTGTAACAAATGTCTCACAACAATGCAAGTTGTTGGTGGTAGGTTGATGTATGGGACCCCTGTATGATGTTATGCATGTTTGTTTTGTAACTTCACAACTTTTACTATAAACTTATTGTTTATGTATGTTCATGTATGAACAAATATACTTCAGTAAAATTTTTTTAATGTAAAAAAAAAAAGTCAGACCCCTACCCTATACCATATGCAAAAATTAACTATAAATGTGTCAAAGACCTAAACATAAAAGCTAAAACCATAAAACTAGACGAAAACATAGGGGGCAGGGGAACCACCATAGCCTTGAATTTGGTAGTGATTTCTTAGATGTGACATGAAAAACATGAGCAACAAAAAAGAAAATACATAAAAATGGACTTGGTTAAAATTAAAAGGTTTTGTACATCAAAAGATGTGATCAAGAAAATAAAATGACAACCTACAGAATGAGAAAAAATAATCATGAACCATATATCTAAAAAGGGTTTACTATCCAGAATATATAAGAAATGCTATAACTCAACAACAAAAAGACAAACAACCCAATATAAAAATGGACAAAGAACTTGAATAGACTTTTCTCAAAGAAGATATACAAATGGCCAAGAAGCATAAGAAAAGATACTCAACGTCATTGGTCATCAGGGAAATGCAGATCAAAACCATTTTACACCCATTAGGACAGGTATAATTAAAAAAAAACGAAACAGAAAATAATAAACATTGGTAAAGATGCAGAGAAACAGGAACCCTTTTATACATTGTTGATAGGACTGTAGAATGGTGCAACTATTGTAGAAATCAGTCTGACATTTCCTCAGAAAATTGAAAACATATTTACCATAATACCCGGCAATCCTACTTCTTGGTATGTATCTAAAATAATTAAAATCAGGGACTTGAAGAGATATTTGTATACCAATGTTAATAGTAGCATTATTCACAATTAAACAAAATGTGGTATATACATGCAATGGAATGTTATTCAGCCATCAAAAAAAATAAAAATAAAAAATAAAGTGCTGATGCATGCTCCAGCATGGATGAACCTTGAAGACATCATGTTGAGTGAAATTAGCCAGACACAAAATCTCACTTATATGAAATGCCTAGCTGAATCAAACTTCATAGAAACCCATGGTGGTTTATAAGTTACCAGGGGTATGGCAGTCAGGGCAGGAAGAGGGAATTATTATTTAAATGGGTGTGTTGTTTCTGTTTGAGATGATGGAAAAGGAGAGGTATTTTAGGTTTCTAGCTGCTAAAGCAAATAATGTACAATGGGTTGGCTTAAACAACAGGAATTTATTGGGTTACAGTTTTGAGGCTAGGAGAAATCCAAAATTGAGGCATCATTAAAGTGATGCTTTCTCCCACAAATGTGGCATTCTAGGGCTAGTTGCCATTCATCCTTGGTCCTTGTTTTTCTGTTACATGGCAGTGCACATGGCAGCCTCTTCTTTCTCTTCTGGGTTCCATTGATGGTCATCTGCTCCCTGTACCTTCTCTCTGTCTGACTTTTCTTCTGCTTATAAGGACTCAAGTAATCTGGATTAAAGCCCAACCTAATTCAGCTGAACCTCACATTAACTGAAGTAACTTCTTGAAGAGATCTTATTTATAACGGGTCCATACCTGCCAAAATGCAGAGTAAAACCAAGAACATGTCCAAACTGTGGAACACAATTCAGTCTACTACAAGGGGTAATAGTAGTTGATGGTGGTAGCATAATATTGTGAATATAATTACTGTTACTGAATTGTAAACTTGAATGTGATTAGAAAGAAGAATTGGGGCCTCTATATCTGTTACTGATATAAAAAGTTAGCAAAACGAAGACATGGGGACCACTTGGGATTTTATAGATATGTTTCACTGTCATCCTACATGCAAATACTTACATACCCCTTTACACTTTTTTTTTTTTTTAAAAGATTTATTTATTTTATTTTATTTATCCCCCCCTTGCTGCTTGTGCTGCTGTGTCCATTCGCTGCGTGTCTTCTCTGTGTCTGTTTATCTCCCCCTTGCTGTGAGGTCTTGCCGCATCAGCCCACGGGGCCACGCGAGCCGGCCTGCCCTCACAAGGAGGCGCCAGGAAGCGAACCCGGGGCCTCTCATATGGTAAATGGGTGCTCTATCCATTGAGCCACACCCGCTTCCTGCCGTGAGGTTGCTGCATCAGCCCACCGCACGCTCAGGCCCTCAGGCCGGCGTGCCCTCACAAGGAGGCCTCAGAACCCGGGCCTCCCATATGGTAAACGGGGGCTCTATCTACTGAGCCACACCCGCTTCCCATACATACCCCTTTAAAATGAGTGTTTGCCTATAATTCAGATGTCTAGAAAAGAAAACTACCCAGCTTTCTTTGATAACTTTTACAGAATTTTTTAATTCCCATGGTATTTCCCAGTTTTTTTGTGTTTTTTTTGAAAAATAGATTAAAATGTTTATTCAATTAGAAAATTTTCCAACAATTATCCAGGAAGAAGAAAAAAAAACCCTCTTTATATCCTAAATCTCCAACTTGAGAATTTGCTTTTTCATACCATTCCTGGTTATACATCATTATTTTATTCATAGCCTCAGTCACCATTTAAGTTTGTAATGTGCCTGAAAACTCTTCTGATCTTAAAAAGGCTAGATTCTATACACATATTGTGGAAACATAACTGAGTTTTGGTTGCCAGAATATTGCCTGGTAATGTTGATGCCTTGCTTGCCACTTCTTCTAGTAAGCTCGAACTTAATAAGGAACCTGTCTCTATAAATCTATTCAATCTGTTCTTATTTTGAAATCAGAAACTCATGGAACTATGTGCTATATTCAGGCATAAAGAGTTATGGATTAGATTAGATTAGATTAGATTAGATTTGGAAGGTACCCCAGAGGTAGCTTAAACCAACACCCTTTTTAGGCCAGAACAAAAGGAAATTATACTATAACGAAAGGAACAACAGTCTGATGTGAGGCAGACTCACACAGCAAAGCCTGTGAATACTGAAACTGGCAGGATATTTGACTTCCTGGTTATCTTCCTTAAATTTTCTGGTTTTATCTTCTTTAAATTTTCTGGTTATTATCAGTATCTATTTCCTGTGGTTGGAATTTGACAACTCAAGGCCTGAAAGAATGTACCTCCAGAAATCCTATCCAGCTCAGTGATCTTGCAGGTCTGTCTAATCATGACTGTTAGACTGCTCAAGGCAAACTTCCTACATCATTGTGCAACTAAGCTATGTTTTATTGAAATCATTTTTTTAAAACTCCAAGTAGTAATTAAGGAATAAATGCCAAAGACTAAATTTGTCTGCTTCTATCATTTTCTAGAAGCAAAAACTATAAACACCTCTCTTCTCTATCCAATTCTTTGCTCCGTTTCTCCCAAAGTACTAGTTGCTTCCTTTCCTACCAACCTAAGTTTTCCCTTTTAAGACTGAGTCATTAATATGATCAAATTGATTTGGAGAGAGAATAGAAATTTGTTTTTCATGAAGTTATACAGGAACTGTCTAGGCCAGCCTTTATCAAAATATGTAGCAGATTCCTTGGGATCTTGAATAACAAAATTCCTAATAAAAATTCTGGGAATCTCAGATTTGAGGGCTTTAACATAAAAAGTGTAAGCATATATAGTGCACAACTATGTAGCAGGTACTGTTCAAAGTGCTTTAATATATTAGCTCATTTAAAATTCACCACAACCCTGTGAGGTAGGTGCCATTATGAGGAAACTAAGGCTGAAGCATTTTAAATAACTTGCTTTAAGTCATAACTTAAGAGGTGAAAGGTTGACTGAAACCTCAGAAATCTGGCCCCAGGGTTCATTGCATAACCACCATCCTCTACTGCCTCTCCAAAATGGGATAAAGGCAGGAAAGGGAGTATAAGTTTAAGTGAAATGAACCTCTTTTGCATTGCCCACATATCTCTAGAACTGATAACATCTGGGACCAAGATCTGGAGAGTACAGGGGTCATGGAGAACCAGCAAGCAGTGGAGCATCTGTTTCCTTCTCCAGCTTCAGTCCTCTTCTGCCCTCACAAATACTTTGTGTCTCAGCCCTACCAGATAACCTCCAGTTCTTGAGTGCACCATGCCGCTTCACATCTCTTATGGATGCTGTCCTGTTGGTTTTCACGGCTTTCCTCCCAACACTTTGACCTGATTACTTTGTGTTTCTTTAAGATGTTATTCAAGTATCCACTGCTTTGGAAAGCCTTTTCTGGTCTACTCATGAAGGACTGATCTTTTCACCTTTGGGCTCCCACTGTACCATGTACATTCTTCTTTTGTCGTATTTGCATTCATTCATTTGAAAACTATTTATTTAGCACTACTATGTGCTAGGTACTGTTCTAGGAACTGGGGGAATTAGTCCAACCAAGTTTCTGACTTCTTGAAGCTTATAATATCTAAATTTTTTAAAAGGCAGAATTTTGAGCAGAGAAAAGATATGATCTGATGTCTCTTTTAAAAGGATCGCTTTAACAGCTATCTGGATAATAGACTATAAGGGACCAAGGTTAGAAGTCAGAAGACCAGGAGGCTATTTTAGCAATCCAGGTCAAGAGATGATGATGCACATCAGTGTTCATAGCAGCATTTTTCACAATTGCCAAAAGGTAGAGATAATCCAAGTGTCCATCAACTGATGAGTGGATAAACAAAATGTGGTGTGTGTGTGTATGTGTGTATGATGGAATATTATTCATCCGTAAAAAGGAATGAAGCCCTGATGCACATGCAACATTGATGAACCTTGAGGACATTATGTTGAATGAAATAAGCCAGACACAAAAGGACAAATAAAGTATGATCTCACTAATATGAACTAATTATAATGAGCAAACTCATGGAGTTAAAATCTAGAATATATGTTACCAGGAGATAGAATGAGAGTAGAGAAGGGGAAGCTGATGCTTAATTTGTGCAGAATTTTTAATAAGGTTAATTGTAAAGTTTTGGAAATGGATAGAGGTGATGGTAGCACATTATTGTGAATGTATTTAACTGCTGAATTGTGTGTATGATTGTGTTTGAAAGGGGAAGTTTAGGGTCATGTATGTCACTAGAAGGAAAGCTAGGGGATGAAACATGGGACTGTATAATGTAGTGAACTCTCTTATGGATGATGAATGTGGTTAATAGGACAAATATAAGAATATTTTTCCATGAACTAGAACAAATGCACATCACTGTTACAAGGTGTTAATAATAAGTTGGTATATAGGAAAAACACACCTAATGCAAACTTTGAACTATAGTTAACAGTAACATTTTAATATCAAAGAATAATTGATATTCTTTCATCAATTGTAACAAAGGTACCACAACACCTATGTTAAGTGTCAATAATGGGGAGTAAAAGTGGTATGGGGTTTTCTTTTTGGAGCAGTGCACAACTCTGTGATTATACTGACATTCATTGTATAGTTTGGATGGATTGTATGGTGTGTGAATAAAACTGCTTTTTAAAAAAAGATGGTGACTTGGGCTAGAATGGGAGCAGTGGAGTTGATAAGTAGTAGTTGGATTTGGGATATATTTTGCAAGTAGATCCTACAAGATTTGCTGATGAATTAATTATGGGTTGAGAAAAAAAAGTCATGATGACTCAAAGGAAACTAGGGTGGCAAAGTTTGGAGGAAGAGCAGGTTTGTGGGGAAAATAAAGGGTTTAGATTTAGGAATGCCTCAGATTCCTATTAGGACATCCCAAAAGAGATCTTGAGGTAGTTGGATATAAGAATCTGGAGTTTAGGGGAGATATTACTTTGGGAGTCATCAGTATATAGTATGTATTTATATTCACAGGTCTAGATGAGGTCACCTAGGTTGTCAGTGTCAGTAGAGAGGAAAGGAGGATCAAAGACTAAACGCTGTGGCACCCAACATTTAGACAAGAAGATGGGGAGAATCCTGCAGAGGGGACTGAAGCAGTGGTCAGCAAGGTAGAAGAATCTTTTCATGCCTTTAGAGTTTAAAGTTTAGACTGTGTAATGTTCAAGAACAGGACTGTGCCTTTTTTATTCTTATGTCTCCTGATACATACAGGCCTTGGCTTTTAGTAGTAAATGTTAGTATATTGAAAGAAGAAATAACTCCTAACTAGAAGATTACCATTTGGATCTTGGGAGATGACAGTATTCAGAAAAGAAAGTGGGTCCAATAAAACATTCAGAGCCCTAGCCAGTATTTGGAGGCAGGAATTCATTTCCAAAGAAGGGGACTAATAAGAGTAAGAAGAGGTCCTAGTCCTAAAAAGCCCTGGAGAATTGAGTGAGTTCTCAGGACAGCAACTTACACAAAGGTAAGAATTTAGAACCAGAACTCTGAGGAAATAGGAACTTGTTCTTAGGAGAAAGTCAATGCTACTTATTAGAAATGAGGCATAGGATCAGAGGTGAGCTAAATCAAAGTCATCTTCATACTAAGCCTCCTCCATATTGGATTGTAAAAGTCCTTACTTTCTGTCACACTGAGGACATTTGCCAAGACCTCTTTATATACCAATGGTCAACCAGAGCTGGAGACAGATCATGGATTGACATCTGTTTATGCTGTTCAGTAATAAAAGAGGATTATTTGCATTACAAATCCTCTTTGCCTATATTATATGATAAAATTCTTGTACTTGTACTACTAATTCTTCAGATTGCTTTGGATCACATAAATGTCTGTTTAATCTTAAAAAAAAAAAGTGAGAAGAAAGAAAGGTCATTTAATTTAGGGAAACAGAGTGTATTGTTCGTATATAACCCTTCCCATTTCATTCAGAAATTTAAGGTCTGGATTGTCCTCCTTTGGATAGAAAGTTTCCCATTTCCAATCACCTAGATAATAAGGTCAGTTAAATTAAATTAATATAAAAATTATTAAGCATTTATTATGTGCCCAGCTCTGGATTGGCTCTGACATTATCAGAAAGGGCTCCCCATCCTGAGAGGGAAATGGATATGCATAAATTCAGGTGATGTTGGAAACATAAGATGAGACTAGTAAATCTCCTTTGAGGGGGATAGAGGTCAGGAGAAGTTTCAAGGAGGTAGTTACCTTGAGCTGAGCTTCTGCCCTGGTCAGTTGGCCATCTGAGGGAGGTGGTGGAGACCCTATGACAAGGAGCATGGGAAATTAAGTCCCAGTTAAAGAAGTAGGAAGAGACTCAGGAAATAATCAGAAAGATATTTTACTGCCGACTTTCACCCAGAAGTTTCATTGGAATAAGTTGCAGGGGCAGAAGCATAATGGCAGTGGGCAGAATGGTGATTTTGTAATAAGGAAATGGAACCCAAACTTACTTATATAAGGCCCTCCTTAGTTTGACTTTTACCAACAATTCTAGCTTTCTTCTTTGACGTCTCTCTTTTAGCCCTTAAAAAACATGAAAACTAGCTCTTAGAGTCATGGGGAGTAGGGAGTTCTTGAATAGATGCTCATGCCACCCTGGACTTAATGAATCAGAGTCTTCTAGGGTGGGATCCAGGAATCTGAATTTTTAACAAAACTTCTTTGTTACTTTTAACTGTTGGCCCTCATTTTATTATTTAGGAATCTGACTCACAGAGAGTTGAGACACTTACCTAAGCCAGTTGGTAGCAGAAGTAGAACTGTGATACAATTCTCCTAACTCCTACTCACTAGTTTTTGGTTTGAAACATAGAATTAGTGAGTTTCTACAGTGCATTTGCAAACTGTTTAATACTAGGCTTATTTTTTTATGTGTACATGAGAATGAATTTCACAGGACTTCAGAGCTTTCCCCTGTAATTATAGAATTTTTGCAGCAAACACTATATTCCTATTGCAACTGTCGTTTGTTAAGTAGGTCTCTGCTTTACTATAGTTCTCACTTTTAATTTTTTTTTTCTTTTGTCATCTAATAGATCCCAGGACCAATTAACTGAACTAATTCTTCCATCTTTTATTAAATGGGGACATCTCTCCCCATTGCGTCAGGCAGATCTATGGTTTTACAGTGTAATTTCTTAATGTGAGGCCAGAGTTCCTAAGAAAAGAACTTTCAGGATGAGTGATTTAATTATCTGCCTCCTTTGGATAGATGCCTTTCTCTCAATCAGCTCCTAATAAAGGAACAAGCTCTCCCACACATTTGACAGCTTAGTATAATTGTGAGTGAGTCAAATTATATCCTGAAGCATTCAAATGACTAAATGTGCTTCATGGTACCTGAAGTCTTGGATATTTTGTTGCGTAATACCTAATTAGTAACAGAAAATGGCTTGCTACATAAATTATAGTGTTTCTTTGAAAATCTACTGGAAGCTCATTTACTTTTTGCTTTCTAAAAAATTGGATAATTATTATGGTTCATTGATCAGAGGTTGTAGATTTTACATATCCCTGATGTATGAGTGGATAGTAGAAGGAAGAAAAGTACTCCCTAATTTATTGTGGTTGCTGTGCTTTTTGTAAACATGAGTAGAAAAGGCATATAAAGCTATAGGGTAGGACCTTTGCAAACTTGTAACTTTTTAGTATTGAAATAAAATCAATTGCTTATCCAAATATTTTTACATTTAAGAGTTTATCTTATTTCAGTTATGTTTTATAAACATTATTAGCTTAATGGTTAAATTTTCAGGTTGCAATATAGAATAATTACTGATTTCAAAATCATGTATAATATTGTCTTTTCTAGTAAGAAATATGGTTTTTGGAGAACCAAGTAATATATATTTATGTTAAATTTGGGGACCCATTTGTAATTACGCAACTATTAATTTTCAATAGAATTTTTAAAAGAAATAGTATTGATAGCTTGTTTTCTCTGATATCTCTACCTATTTGATAAAAGTAATCTGAATTGAAATTTTGTTGCTTAGCTTTCATCATATGAAAGCTAATTCTCACAACTAATTGTCGAAATTTTGTCACATTCAAGCTTGCCATTTGCATTTTCATCAAGCTTAGCTCATTTAATTTTATTTCCTATAGATATTTTAATTGCTAATCTATAGCTTCCTATTAAAATAGAAGAAGACCTATATACAAATATGTACACATATACAAACAGATGTAAATGACTGGAAACAGTTGTGAAAATTGAAGCAAGTAATCTATTTTCAACCGCTTTCAAAGTGACCACTCAATATTTTTTTCTTTTGGAAAACGATCCAATGGGGAATATATCTACAATATATACTAACTGTTTTATACCATTATTAACCATTTTCTCTGATATTCATGATATGTATTCATTTTTAAATGCATAAAATGTAATATTACCTAGATATTTTAAGTATTTAATCAAATTTTTGCATAATGCAAATAAAGTCTGATATATTGTTTTATGTACTGTGGGAAACATCAAGTATCTTTTTTGTGTGTATTATTGTCAACATAAATATAGCAAAAGGACTGATCATTAGGGAATTGAATATGTTCCATTTTGATAATGTTATATGATAGCCATTAATTAGTTCCAAAGACTAAGCCCCCTCTCAATATGAAGCAGAGCGGGCATCACCATCCCAAATTCCTCAAGAATGAGGAATGAACAAACATAATGGGGGGAATACAAGCATAAACCAAAGTAGACTTACTATTATTGTTATAATTGAAGAACTTGTAACATTGATTTAAAGGGGGATTGTGGGAACATGACCCACAGATAAGGGCTCAGCTCTCACTAAAACAACAGAGAAAGAACCAGAGGCTGCCTTGGGGACCTGCTTTGGGGTACCACAAACCAGGATCCTGCTTCAAACCAGAAGAGTGAGGGTCAGAGAGACGAAGAAGCCAAACAAGAATATAGACAACAACAAGGAAATAGAATAAGAGGAACAAAGTGTCAAAGTGAAACCTTAGCACACACAGAAAAACAACAAAATGAAACCATAGAATAAAGAGAAAAGCTAATCAACTGAATAAACCCATCAAGATAAATAGATGCCTAGACACCAACAAAAAATTACAAGCCATACTAAGAAACAGAAAGACATGGCTCAGTCCAACAAACAATCTAAAAATCAGGAAGAGATGCATAACATGGAACAACTAATGAGAGATGTCCAAACAAATATCATGAATCATCTTAAGCGAAGGAGGAAGAGATTAAGGATATTAAGACACTGGGAGAACATACTGAAGAAATTGTAAATATACATAAAAAGATAACGGATATGATGGTGATGAATGGCACAATCCAAGAAATCAGAAATACACTGGAAGCATACAACAGCAGATTTGAACAGGCAGAGGAAGGAATCAGTGATGTAGAAGACAGTACACCTGAAATAAAGATAGTGGTTACCAGAGGTTCTGTGGGGAGGGGAAGGAAAGAATGGGTGGAACATAGGGCATTTTTAGGGAATTGGAATTGTCCTGCATGATATTGCAATGACAGATACAGGCTATACATTTTGTCAAATCCTATAATACTGTATGTACAGTCTAAAATATAAACCATAATGTAAATTACATGTTGGTTAGTAGCAATACTTCAATATTTGTTCATCAAGTATAACAAATGTACCACAATGATGTAAGATGTTATTAATAGGGAAAAATGTAGGAGGAATAGGGGGTAATATAGGAATTCTCTATACTTTTGATGTAACTTTTATGCAATCTAAAACTTCTCTATAAATCAAAGTTATTATGTTCTTAAACTAAAAAACAAAAAATAGGTTTCAAAGAGATTTTTTAATATTTTCATTTGGTACACCTCATTTCTTAATAAACTGAGCATAGATGAATACCAATTTCATTTTTATAAAAATAATATTGCTTCTGCTATTGTCATCATTTTCTATTGGATTTCATAACAATTGATGTTATAAACTAATTATACAATTCATATTGTTTTTAGTGACATTAAATTTTTTTCATTTAATTTTTTTATTAGAGAAGTTCTAGGTTTACAGAAAAATCATGCAGAAAATACAGATTTCCCATACAGTCCACCCCACCCCCCACACGCAGTTTTCCCTATCAATTCTTTGCATTAGTGTGGTACCTTTGTTACAATTGAGAAAACGCTATTATTAAAATAATACTATTAACTATAGTCCATAGTTTGCATTAGGGTTCATTGTTTGTGTTGCATTGTTTGTGTTGTGCAACCCTATGTTTTTCTTTATTCTAGTAACATATATATAACCTAAAATGTCTCCCCTTTAACCATATGCAAATATAGAATTCAGTAGTGTTAATTAACAGTGTTATGCTACCATCACCACCATCCATTACATATCTTTTCTATCACCCTAAACAGAAACTCTGTACAAATTAAGCATTAACTCCCCATTCCCTACCTTTACCCCAGCCCCTGGTAACCTATGAATTTCTGACTCTGTGAATTTGCTTATTTTCATTACTTTATATTAGTGAGATCATACAGTATTTGTCCTTTTCTGTCTGGTTTACTTCACTCATGATGTCTTCAGGGTTCATCCATGTTGTTGCATGTATCAAATTTCATTCATTTTTATGGCATATTATGTTCCATTGCATGTATATGCCACATTTTGTTTATTCATTCCTCTGTTGATGGCAATTGTAAATAATGCTGGTGTGAACATAAGTGTGCAATTATCTTCTCGAGTCCTAGCTTTCAATTCTCTTGGTATATACCTAAAAGTGGGGTTATGGGGTCATATAGTAATTCTATACTTAACTTCCTGAGGAACTGCCAAACAATTTTCCACAGTGGCTGTACCATTTTACATTCCCACCAACAATGAACAAGGATTCTGTTTCTGTTTCCAAGGCTGCTCAAGCAAATGCCATGAAATACCATAAAATACCATGAAATGGTTTAAATTCATTTGCTCACAGTTTGAAGCTGGGGAAAAAAGTACAAATCAAGGTGTCATCAAGGTGATGCCTTCTTCCAAAAGACCAGTGTTCTGGGGCTGACTGCTGGTAATCCTTGGCTCCTCCATCACATGACAAGGTACATGGCAGTGTCTCCTGGTCTCTCCCTTTTCTTCTGGGTACCACTGATTTCGGCTTCTAACATCCTGTGAATTTCTCTGTCTCTGCTGAATTTCATTCTCTTATAAAGGACTCCAGTAATAGGATTAGGACCCATCCTGATCAAGGTGGGACACACTTTACCTGAAGTAACCTCATCAAAAGGTTTTACTTAAAATGGGTTCACACCCACAGGAATGGATTAGATTTAAGAACATATTGTTCTGGGGTACATACAGCTTCAAACCACCAGAAGTTCCTATTTCTTCATATCCACTCCAACACCTCTTATTTTCTGTGTGTGTGTGTGTGTGTGTGTGTGTGTGTGTGTGTGTTTAAATAGTAGCCATTCTAGTGGATGTGAAATTTACCTCTTTGTGGTTTTGATTTGCATTTCCCTAATGGCTAATGAGATTGAGCATCTTTTCAAGTGGTTATAGGCTATTTGTATATCTTCTTTGGAGTAATGTCTTTTCAAATCTTTTGTCTATTTTTAAATTGGGTTGTTTCTTTTTATTTTGTTATTGAGTTGTAGGATTTCTTTATATAGTCTAGATATTAAACTCTTATGGATATGTGGTTTACAAGTATTTTCTCCTATTATCTAGGTTGTCTTTTTACTTTCATGATGAAGTTCTTTGATGCACAAAAGTTTTTATAGTTTAGGTTCTTATAACTAGGTCTTTGACCCAGTTTGAGTTAATTTTTGTATATGGTGTGAGATAGGAGTCTATCTTCATTATTTTGCAATGGCTATTGAATTCTCCCATTACATTTGTTAAGAGACTGTTCTTTTCCTCACTGAGTGGACTTGGCACTTTTGTCAAAAATCAATTGGCCAAAAGTGTGAGGATTTATTTACGAAGTCTCAATTTAATTCTGGTCTATATGTCTGTCCTTGTGCCAGTACCATACTGATTTGATTACTGTAGTTTTGTGATAAGTTTCTAAATCGGCAAGTGTGAGTCCTCAAATTTCATTCTTTTTCAAGAAAGTTTTGCGTATTCAGGGCCCCTTACCCTTCCATACAAATTTGATGATTGGCTTTTGCAAAAGAGGCTGTTGGAATTTTTATTAGGATTGCATTGAATCTGTATAACACTTTGAGTAGAATTAATATCTTAGCAATACTAGTCTTCCAATCCATGAATATGGGATGTCCTTACATTTATTTAGGACTTCTTTGATTTCTTTTAGCAATATTTCATAGTCTTCCATGTACAAGTCCTTTATATCCTTGGTTTAATTTATTCCTATATATTTTATTTTTTTGGTTGATATTGTAAGTGGAATTTTTTTTCTTGGTTTTCTCTTCAGATTGTTCATTACTAGTGTGTAGATATACCACTAACTTTTAAAAATATATATTTATTTACTTTATTTTTCTTTATATCCCCCTCCCCAAGATGGTTCTCTTGTCTGTCTGTTCATTGTTTGCTCGCCTTCTCCAGGAGGCACCAGGAACCGAACCCAGGACCTCCCACATGAGGGGCAAGTGCTCAACAGCCTGAATCACCTCTGCTCCCCGCTGGCTGCAGCGTGTGCTGGCTTGTGGCATCTGCTCATTGCAGCAGGGGCATTGTCTAACTCATTGTGGTGGGGATGGCTTCTAGCTTGTTGCAGCGGGGGTGGCATCTGCTTTTCTTCTTTTAGGAGGCACCAGGACCCAAACCCGGGACCTCCCATGTGTTAGGCAGGCACCCAACTGGTTGAACCACATCTGCTTCCTTAAATACCACTAACATTTGCATGTTGATCTTGTATCCCACTACTTTGCTGAATTTTTCACTAGCTTTAGCAGCTTTGTTGTGGATTTTTTTTTTCCCTCAGGATTTCTGTATATAGTATCATGTCATCTGCAAATAGGGAAAGTTTTACTTTTTCCTGTCCAACTTGGATGCCTTATTTCTTTTTCTTGCCAAATTGCTCTGGCTAGAACTTCCAGTTCAATGTTAAATAACACCCTGTCCAGGGTCAGGAAATGGTCCTTGCAGATGGAAGTACCTTCAACATCTAAATCCTGATAGTCCTCATAGGTGGTCCCAGCTCCTCCCAGATGTATTGATACTGAAATGCACATGTGCTCTGTGAAAGGGGATTTCTGTGTTTACTTCATTAAGCCAGGGAAGGGTGTTTGGCACTTTTCCCTTTTCCTTCTAAAATAAACTGATGATTCCTCATGAAAAAAAAAAAAAGTTAAATAACAGTAGTGACAGTGGGCATTCTTATCTTGTTCCTGGTCTTAGAAGGAATGCTTACAGTCTTTCACCATTGACTATGATGTTAGCTGTGGGTTTTTCATAATGCCCTTTATTATGTTGAGGAAATTTCCTTTATTCCTAGTTTTCTAAGTGTTTTTCTGATGAAGAGGTGCTGGATTTTGTTAAATGCCTGTCTGCATCAATTTAGATGATCATGTGGTTTTTTCCTTTGTTCTGTTAATGTGGTGTATTACATTAGTTAATTTTCTTATGTTGAACCACCCTTGCATCCTTGTGGTATACACCATGATAAAGTCGGATTTAATTAGTTAGTATTTTGTTGAGGATTTTTGCATCTATATTCATAAGGTATATCAATCTGTAATTTTCTTTATTTGTGATATCTCTATCTGTCTTTGCTATTTAGGGGATGTTGGCCACATAGGATTAGGGAATGTTCTTTCTTCCAGTTTTTTGGAAGAGTTTGAGCAGGATTAGTGTTAATTCTTCTTGGAATGTTTGGTAAAATTCGCTTGTGAAGACATGTAGTGCTGGTCTTTTCTTTGTTGGGAGGTTTGTTTTTAATCACTTATTCAGTCTCTTTACTTGTTATTGGTTTATTGAGATCTTCTATTTCTTTAGGTTGGTGTAGGTAGTTTTTGTGTTTGTGGGAACTTGTCCCTTTCATCTTGGTTATCTAATTTTTTTTTTTTGCATATTGTTGTTTAGAGTATCCTATTATAATCCTTTTTATTTCTGTGGGTCAGTAGTAATGTGCCTTAATTACTGATTTTATTTTTTTGGGGTCTTCTCTCTTTTTTTCTTTGTCAATCTAGCTAAAAGTTTCTCCAATTTATTGATCTTTTCAAAGAACCAACTTATGGTTTCCTTGATTCTCTCTCTTTTTTTTTTTTTTAGGGGGTACCAGGGATTGAACCCAGGGCCTCATACATGGGAAGCAGGCACTTAACCACTGAAGTACATCTGCTCCCCCCCAATGAGTTGGTTTTTTTCATTTGTTTGTTTTGTTTTGTTTTGTTTTGTTTTTAGGAGGTACCAGGGATCGAACCCAGGACCTCATACATGGGAAACAGGCACTCAAACACTTGGGCTACATCTGCTCCCTCTATTGTTTTTTATTCTCTATGTCATTTATCTACACTATAATCTTTGTTTTTCCTTCCTTCTGCTCACTAGGTTTAATTTGCTCTTCTTTTTCTATATTGTACCATTTTGAGTTCCTTCTCAGTGCTTTCTGTATATATTTTTCACATATTTTCTTTGTGGTTACCATGGGGTTTAACATCCTAAATCAGTAACAATCACGTTTGATTTGATACCAACTTAACTTCATTAGCATAAACATATACTGTTCCCATACTCCTCCATCCCCCAATCTTTTTCTTGTACTTGTTACATACAATGTATGTCCAAAACCATATATTTATCATTACTTTTATGCATTTGCATTTTAGAACCTGTAATATATAAAAAGTGGGGTTGTATAGAAAAAACTACTACACAGTAGTACTGGCATTTATAATTACCCCTGTGTTTACCTTTGTCAGAGTTCACATTTCTTTATGCCACTTCAGTATACTGTCTAGTGTCCTTTCCTTTCAGTCTGAAGAACTCCCTTTAGAACAAGTCTAATGCTGACAGACTCCCTCAGCTTTTGTTTATCTGACAATGTCTTAATCTCTCCCTCATTCTTGAAGTCAGTCTTGATAGATAGAAATTTCTTGGTTGGCAGTTGTTGTTTTTTTCTGCACTTTTAATTATTTCATCCCACTGCATTCTTGGCTCCATGGTTTATGATGAGAAATTGACATTAGTCTTACTGGAACTCCCTCACACATGAAACTGTACTTTCCTCTTACAGCTTTCAGGATGGTATTTCACAGGTATTTTAGGCTATGCCCACTTTTTCCCCCTGTTTTTTCTTTTTTCTCCTCAATCTGAATCATTTCAGCTATCTTTTCTTCAAGTTCACTGATTTTTCCTTCTGTCAGCTCCAATCTGCTATTGAAACCCTGTAGGAAATTTTTCATTTCCATTATTGTTGTCTTCAATTCCAGTATATTTGTGTGCGTCTTCTTAAAATTTCTTTCTCTTTATTGAGATTCTCATATAATTCATTCATTGTTTTCCTGATATCCTTTAATTCTTTCTCTGTGTTTTCTTATGTCTCTTAAGGATATTAAGGATCCTTTTTCTAAAGTCTTTGCGCAGTGTGTCCAAAGCCTGGTCGTCTTCGTTGACAGTTTCTGGATTTTTATCTCTTTTCTTTGGATCGGTTGTTATGTCTTGTATTCTTTTGTTATACCGTTTATATTTTAATATTTTAAAGTGTTAACTCTGGGGTTTAATACATGAGTTTTCTGTTCCTCAAGTTTATTTCCAACTAGTGATATGACAGATTTCCTTGAGTGCCAGGATCTAACAAAAACAACCAATACAATAACCATCTTTCACAGTCTTAGCAAATTGGCTCTGTTGTCTGGTGCTCTCCTTCAGAGTTTAGCCCTCCTATCAAGAAGATCAGCCTGAGGCAAATGTGAAGGACAGTTTCCTCTATGTATTTTCTGAGCCTACATCTTTTCCTAAGGCTTACTCATGGCTTTAGGAGTTCCCGCTTTTACAGCTGTTCAAATATCACCTCTGCTTCCTATAAAATAGACTTTCTCTCCCTTCTGGGTGCTATATTGTATGACTCAAAGCAGGTAATCCTTTGCTCCTGGACACTTTGAGTTCATTATTTATTACACTCCTTTAGCCATCTGCATACTGCTTCTGTCTCCAGGGCAAGTACGAGAAGGAAAGCTGGAAACAAGTTTCCTGATTCAGTCTTTTACACTGCCTGATAGATTGGCACCATTATACTGGTACTGCATATATACATAGGGATTACTCTGCTCCCTCTAGAATAGGGCCAGGTATCCAGCCTGAGAGTACAAGCTGGCTGCACAGCACTCTGGAGAAGAGGTGAAAGAGGAGCCAACAGTGGTGCCAGGAGCATCTCCTACTGTTTTTTTAACACTGCATTTTCTTGATTTAGTACTCATCCAGTTACTGCAACCCTTTAACTGATTTCCGGGGTACTGAGGAAGATGGCTCTGCCATTTTTTCCTAGTTTTTCAAAGAGTCTTGAGGGAACAGTACCCTGGAACATCTTATGCTGCCATCTTTGTTGACCAGAAGCATCAGTGACATTAAATTTTGATGTGTGGTTACAAGAATTTTACAGAAGTAACCTTTATGAATATTTTAAATATTAAGAAATAATTAAGGGAAATGGATGTGGCTCAAGCGACTGGGCTCCCATCTACCATATAGGAGGTCCAGGGTTCGATTCCCAGGGCCTCCTGGTGAAAGGCAAGCTGGCCTGAGCAGAGAGCTGGCCCACATGGCGTGCTGGCCCGTGTGGAATGCTGGCCTGTGCAGGAGTGCTGGCCCGCACAGGAGTGCTGGTGCAGCAAGATAACACAACAAAAAGAGACAAAGAGGAGAGACAATAAGACACACAGCAGACCAGGGAGGTGGTCTGAGGTAGCGCAAGAGATTGAGCGCCGGTTCCTGGTGCCGCCTAAAGAGAAGACAAGCAGACACAGAAGAACACACAGAGAGCAGACAGTGAGTGCAGAATAATGGGGGTGAGGGATAAATAAATAAATCTTTAAAAAAAAGAAAAAGAAATAATTAAAAGAAGACTTTGTGAAAGAAGTTTAAGATGTACTTGTTAGAGACATTGTGTGGTGATCGCCACACTTGGCTGCATATTATAATCACCTGGAGAGCCTGGGCCCCATCCAGACCAATTAAATTAGACTTTTGAGTGTTCTTAACACTTCCTAGGTGATTTTAATACGCAGTCAGGCTTGAAAACCTTGATAATACTCAATTCTGAATCTGGATTCATATTAGAATCTCCTGTGAAGTTCTTAAAAATTTAAGTGGTCAGGCCCCACCCCCAATAAATTATTTATTTGATCTGAGATGGGTCTCCTGACCAATGTATTATAAAAGTTCCCCAGGTAATTTCTAATAAGTATCTATGTTTAAGAACTTCTGGTCTAATGGAAAGATTAGTGGATTAGAATCAGGAAATCTGGGACTCTAGTCCTAATTCTGTGAACTCAGGTAAATCACCTAGCATATTTTCTTTGTAAAATGGAGGTATTGATAATGACCTGTATACCTGATAGATACTGTTACAGTCAAATGAGACAGTGTACCCAGAAGTTCTTTGCAAAAAAGTCTTATACAGATGTTAGGGATTAGCAGGGGTACTTAACTAGGGGTTCATGAACTTGAATTGAAATTCAAAAAAATATTATTCTTGTGGAGATGTATTGGTGCATGTATATCTTTATTAAATAATACACAGTATAATGTGGACTTAGTAAGGTGTCCGTGCTTTTCACCTGACTGGCAAAGGGGTCCATGGAACAAAAGTGAAAAAAAACCCTGGATTAAGGCCTATCATTAAATGACCACTGTATGTAAGTGTTATGATTAATTTGATGCTGAATCCTCTGTAGTCCTTCTTAGAAAGTTGTTGTCTCAGTCATATAGAAACCTAGGCTCCTTGGCTATCCCCAAGGTATGTGATCCTGATTCTTAAACTTTGCATTGCTTTATTACTAGGAGCAGGCTGCTAGTTGCTCTAGGTGCCGGGGAACAGGAGATGGAGAAAAAGGTGTGACTGTCTTTTGGAGAAAAGCGGTGCTCACTGGGAAGCGGAGACTGATGATTGCAGGCAGGAAGTTTATTGAGAAACTCTCCCAATGGAGGCGATCTGAAGAATAGACCTCAGCCCTCCCTTCCCTGGAAGGTGGTGTATATGACTTTTTACAGTACATCAATAGGCAGGGAAGCCGAGTACAGCCTGGGGCCAAATGGCTGGAGGGTAGTGGACTAGGAGGGAGGTAGGGTATTCTTGGAATGCGGGAGGGGTTGGTGGTGCCTGGGCCCAAAAGGGGTGAAGGCCCTTATCTGCTCCTCTGGTATATGGCTCCTTTGTTCATTTTTGGGAGAGGATGGGCTGCCTCCAAGCCTGTAGGCTATGGCTTGCTCAATTGGTCATGTAGGTTATGGCTGTAGACTGCCTTTCTTCAATTTATGTCACCGGGGAATTGAGTCACAGTCTTATGACCTGTTAATCATTGCAAACCTTGTAAGGGGGAACCTCAAACACTATCCCTGCTGGCAATTTAAAAAAATTGAGTTCATCTAATTAGTAGCATCCTTTTTATACTTTCAGAGACATGGTAGACAACAGTGGAGCTGTTTACCTAATTTAACTTAGCCATATCCTCTCCCACATATTCTTTTTCAGTGCTTTTTTCTGTACCAATTCTTTCCCTTCAGTCAGTAGTTCTCTTCTAAGGACAGAAGAGAGAGAAAGAGTCCCAAAGATGAATATACTCATTACTGGTTTCCCAGCAAGTAGTACTTCACCTTTGGAGAGGTGAGAGTTTACTATCTAGAACATTCCCTTGTGTATTTGTCTAGATACAGTCTCTTGATATGCATCAACTCTTTCCAGTCAAAATTGTATACCATTTCTTGAGGGTTTCAAATCCTCCCATTTTGATATTTGACTGTAAGTTCTTGAGCATTTTGTTTGGCATGATTCTGCTATATTAGTTCTTAAAATAT
>JAQZBX010026911.1:0-23129 GCA_029593785.1 Cabassous unicinctus
AAAAAAATTATTATTCTGAAAGGACAAATATGTATAAGTGTATGATCTCACTTATATGAAATAATTAGAATATGCAAATTCAGAGTAAGAACCTAGAACACAGGCTACCAGGAGCCATGATGGGGTAGGAAATTGGGAGTTGATGCTAATTGGTACACAGCTTCCGTTTGGTGGTGATCATAGCACAACATTGTGGATGCAATTAAGACTCCGAATTGTATATTTGAAAGTGATTAAAATGGGGAAATTTACTCTTTTATATATTTTTATTCTCACTGTATTGAAGTATTTTAAAGATTTGTTTATCTTGTCATATTAAAGTACCTCTACTCTTCCATCTTTGTTAGTTTCTTTTTCTAAAGCTTTTCTAAAATATGAGACTGTTCTTTTGTGTGAATAAATTCTAAGAAACCATATTTCCTGAATTTTAGAATGTATTTTTTCCAGCAAATTGCCAAGTCTTCAAATATTAATGTAAATTTTAATAATCTATATGTCATTCTCATTTTCCACATAGCAATCAGATAAAAATGAAATCTTAAGTTTCAATACAGTTTGGTTAGCCTATCTTGTGTACTTAACACTGTTTAAGTGAAATAGCACTTTTTTAAAGCCCTCAAGTGATGTGATCTGCAGTTTCTGATTAAAAAACAGAAATAAGCCATGTTATGATTTATACTTCTCACAAGTTTGAAAATTCAGATTAACCTTGAATTAGTCCTTCATAAAAGGGATTAGATGACCTCATCAAATTGGAATTCAGTTTTTTTTTTTGGTGACTCATCCATCACAGGTACAGGCTAAAGAAAGAGCTGCAGACTAATTCTAGTTGAAGCAACTTTAAAATCCAAAGTTATTCTGTGAAATTAGGCCTAATACTAACTTTATCTTTAGTGACCGTGTATAGTAACTTAGAGCCTTCCATTTTATGATTTCTTGAAGGAGTGTTACATTGCTGCAGAAAAGTCTACTTTGGGACTAAGTTTTTCCGTTAGAGTGGAGTGGTTGAGAGTTTAGATTTTGAAGTCAGGCAGACCTGGAGTACCTGCGGAGCTTTGCTGTTTGTTAACAGTGTGACCTTGGGCAGTTTCTCTTATGTTAATTTTAGTTTCCTCATCAGTAAACGAGGGGATAAACCATAAAACCTATTCAAAGGAATGTTGTATGGATCCGGTGAAACAGTGAGAGTGCATGACAAATAATTAAGCACTTAATTAATATTATAATTATCATTATATGTAGTATGTTAATTTTCTTAGAATAGCAATTGCAATGCCTTTTTGTTATCTTACAGCTGGTTATTTTTTAGTTCACGCCTCAAAATAACACAGCATGGATTCTTACTTCTCTCGTTTTAGAAATAACCGCTTAAGAGAACAAGATGGTGGCCCACCCTTCATAGTCCTATCCCTCTGCTAAAAAGCCAGCATTCTTGGATTCGTTTAGAAAGTAAATTCCTTGCTACAGACTGATGAAAAGGACATGTGAAATTCTGTCAGAGCACAGAAGAAAACAAACCTAAAACTATCCTAATGTGCTACATATGCCGGCTTTCCCCCTAATGTTTACTTAATTTTGTTTATTTTCTTTCTTTCATCTCATGATTTAAAGAAATCTCGTATCCTTGATAATTAACAACAGTAAAGTAAATGTAGATCTTGGAAGGCTTTCCATAGGAGCATGCCACATCTAAGATTGTTTACTACAAGCAGCATAAGAATTTTCCTTTACTTGTACAATTGGGCTTTTGCCCTGAAATTGTCATTCTCTGTTATATGCGTTGGTTTAGACTTCACAAGTTCTTAATGTCTGTTTTTTCCTCTATCAAAAATTATTATCCATGATGTAGATAATCTTAGAGAAAGTTTTTTGAGATAATGAACAATTGTATTAGTGTGGTGCTTTTTTTGTTTTAAGATGCCCTTAAGCAGTTGTCATTGATTAATATACCCTAATTTCTTGAATCTTAACTTTTGCAGCACATTATAAATACTGTGTTAATTTTTTTATTTTATTTTTATTAAAGAAGTTGTGAACTTACAAAACAATTATGCATAATGTGCAGAATTCCCATACATCACCCCGCTACCAACATCTTGCATTGTTGTGGAACATTTGTTAAAAATTATGAAAGAACATCATCAAAATATTACTGCTAACTATGGCCCAAAGCTTACATTTGGTGTATTTTTTTCCATAAACTACCCTATTATTAACACCTTGTATTAGCATTGTACATTTTTTATATTCATATTTGTACTGTTAACCACAGTCCATCGTCCACCACATGGTTCACTGTGTTATAGTCTCATGCCTTGTACACTCCCTCCAAAGTGTACAGTTTCAGTGGCTTTCAGTTTCATTGCAGAGTTGTGCTGTCATCGCCTCAGTCAATTTTAGAATGCTTTCTGCACTCCAAAGAAAAAAATCCCATATCCCCCTATTATTGAGCCTTAGCATTGATATAGTAACTTCCTTGCCATTGATGCAGGAATATTACAGTGTTACTGTTAACTATAGTCCATAAGTTACATTAGTGGTATTTTTCGTGTGTCACCATATTCTTACCACCTTGTAATAGTGACATACATTTGCTCTGGTTCATGGAAGAACATTCTTGTATTTGTACTATTAACCACAATCCTCATCCACCACTGAGGTCACTATGTTGTACAGTTCCTAGATTATTCTGTAGCTTTCTTTCAGTTGACATTTCTGTCCCTAGACTGCCCCTTTCAGCCACAGTCACTTTTATCTATGTAGAATTTTTAAATACGTTGATTGTAAAAAGTGTGGAAATGTAGAGAGTTGATGGTAACACATTATAGTGACTATAACTAACACTGCTGGTTTGTAAATGTGATTGTGACTTGTGTTCATTTTTCAAAATGCATATACGAAAGCAGGTTCCCTAGAAATTTAGAATCAGTAGGTCTAGGTGGTGTATAGGTATTTGTATTTTTTAAATGTTCAAGCAGTCATTCTGCTACCCGCAAAATGTTGTTAATCATTGTCTTCACTCATATTTGCCTGTCAGTATTTCTCTTTCAGCCTGTTGCCTTTTTTCCCAATCTAATATTAAGCCTCTCTGGTTTTGTTGTTGTTGTTGATTTGTTTGTTTTGCATATATGTATCTGCTTTTATATCCCATTGAAATAACTGGAAAATGTTTTCACACCAGAAACATGAGAAAAGCAAACTCTAACAGAAACTAACAGATCATAGGATAGACTGCTAAAAAAAATTATAATGTAGAAATGCTATAATGATTAGCTGGTCATGGAAAAAATACAGGAATATTTGCTAAAATGTAATTCTATAACTTCAGAAAAGATGCCATGTCTTTTTAAAGAGAAAGTGTTTTATTATCTCAACCTTTGGCATGGATATGTTTGCTTGGTTTTCTTTTTAGATGTATCTCTGTATATGTCTATTCAATTGATGCAATATATTATAAGTTCTTGAGGTAAAGTCATTTTAAATGCTGATATACTCTTAAAATGGCTTGTGTTTTTATCCTAAATAACTTTGGAGAAGAATTTTCCAAAGGAAGTACTAGTTGACTCAATCAGTGTGTCAAAGTTCAAAGCTGGGACTTAATAAAGCTTTGCTAACATTCTATAACTGTGTGTGGAAAGTGTTCAAGAAATTAAGATCAACATGTTGTTTTCATTTAATCTCCCTTTGAGTCCAATTCATTAAAAATTCCAACTTGACACAAACAAGATATGGACATGTTGGGTTAGAATTTTTGTTTAGCTACTGTATACAAAATCTTATTTTTCAAGGCAATGGCAATGATCTCTCTTTTTTTAAAAGTGATATTTGCTTTGAGAGAGAACAGTTAGAGAAAAAACGCCTTTCTGTTTTGAAACTTGTATGTACAAAATTTTAACATTTCCTCCTGAAGTGATGTTTACAAGTTATTTTCGTGGTTCTGACTCTCTTTGTTTTTTTGAATAAATTATGCTTTTTGGGTTTTGTTGTTGTTGAAACTTAAGGGATTTAGAAATTTTGCAAAACGTATCAGATAGGAGAAATGTTGAAATATTACTGAATTTTGACATGGTTGACAAATTAACAAAAATGGTGATTATAAAAATGGACCGGAAAAGACAAAAAAGACCAATTTGGCTTAATATTTACATGTGAACATTAAATAAAAGTACAACTATAATGACTTAAAGATGTGTTACATGTTTCTTGGCACTTCTGTTCATTCCTAACCTAAACATTTTTGTAGACGCTAAACAGATGGGTTAGAATATCATGTTTTGGTGAAGTGAAAATTAGTTCCTGGTTATCACATCCATCTTGAAACTAGAATGGTCTTATATACCCCCTTCTCAACTCTAGGGCTTTCTTTTCTGCCCCTGGTGTTTTGTCTTTGGTCATTCGGCTGAGCAGAGTGCATCACAGAGCTCGTCCTTCCTTACAGATGACTGCCGTCTCCAGGTATCTTCACCAGAACTAGAGGGTGCAGATGCACACCCGTTTCCTTTGGCAATGTTTATTTCTGAAGCTTGGCTAAATTGATGGTCTTTAATTCTGTGTATGTTAATCCAGATGCTAAAAACCTATGTGTTCTGAGTACATGGTTATTGCTCAGTAAATATTTGGCTATTTTTGAGAAAGCAAGGAATGGGTATGTACTTTTCTGATGTCTTAGAGCATTTTATGAAGAGAATATTGTGTGATACAATTTTTTTCTCTTCCTCTTATGTTTGAGTATTAGGGTATGGAATAGAATTTTCTGCTACTTAAAGTGAAAAATGATGCATAATATAAACTAGGTAAAACCAAGTTGCTCTAAAATGACCTTGTGTAAAATTTTTGATATACTCATTTCCCATGTTAGCCAATTTTGGTTTTATTGAGATGTTGGTCCTTTGTGCATTTTCTGAAAAGATTAAATATGCCTTATGTTGGGTAAGGACTGCTTAAAATTTTTGCAATGTACCATATGCTAAATGCCAGTTTGGAGTATCCTAAAACAACCCTATTCCATCTTTCAAAAGTGCCCACTTGCTGGTATTTTATTTGAACTCTTGAATTGCTTGTACCGTTTTACAAGGGAGAACATATTATATTTAAGAGATCAATTTTTCCCAGGGTGTAGAATTACTTGTATAAAGTTCTGCTCCAAGGAGGGGGAAACGACTTTGTTTTCTCTTCTTTTAATATTTTCCCTTAATTAGAGATTGCTAAGTTTTTGTGCAAAGAGGAGAGAAGCAAAAATTAAGATATGTGAGACCTGTCATATATCTTTATTTGAATTCTACCAATTTGTAACCCAAAGGTATGAAACAAATTTGTAGTTTCAGTTATTTGATTGCACAAGCATTCTCATAAATTCCAGCTTTTATCATATGATCAGATTTTTCCTGGACAAATAAAGCTGTTTGCTATTGCCAATAAGGTTTGGCCTAGTTGTATGCTAGATACCAGTGATTGGTTTGGAACTGACGGCTTGGCTTGTCCTTTCTCATCCCTCCCACCAAACGTACCCTCAGCGGAGGACTGAGAAAGGTTTGGTAGTAGAGAATAGTTCTCGTGTGCCTGAGTTTCCTGGGCTAAGCCAGAATTTTACATGCAAGGCTATTCTAGTGGTTTTGCCAGCCAGGCCAAAACCAAAAGGCGTTGGAAACCGTGCAAGAAAACTTGTTCTAATATAGATTTAAGTCTTGCCTTTATATTGTGACTGGCTCATCATTCTGATAGTCAAAGGAGTGAAGGAGAAAATTTTATTCTATGTGGAGGGTGTAAATTTGAATAGGATACTTGCTGCAGAAGCACATCTTTAAAAATAACTCCAATGATGAAATATTTTAAATTAATACAGTTCATTTAGCTAGTTGTTTTATAAGACATGTAAGAACTGCCTTTCCCCCTAGTAATTTTTGGCTCACCTTACAAACATACTTTTCATGTTAGGGGTTTTTCTCTTATGTCATCAGGTTAATGTTTGTAACTAATGTTAGACTGAAAATTTTACCTATATCAGTCCCATCCACCAAATATAGTTGATTGACTACAGATTTCTTCTGTCGTCGTTGAAAACCAGCCCACTCTGCCATTAGCATCATCCTGGGTCCTTGATGATGTTTTCTCTCCATTCTGACCTGATTGGACTCAACGTGTTCTGACCGAGTTGAATTTTTAAAAATATCCTTATTATCTAAGCCTGTTCAACTGGTTGCTTTTCCCAGTTGTAATGCTGGAGGATGGGTTGCTTAGTAGTATCTGTAAAGACCATCAGTTCTATAACTCTTGCAGTCAAGGTAACACATCAGTGGTGTGGTTCTTAGTCTTTCTTCATGCCAGTGAACTTTGTCATCATCAGCGTCTCCTAGATGCAGGCATTTTCCGTCTTAGATAGTGCCCGAGAGCAGTTCCTTAGACTTTAACACTATGAATAAAGACCATGTATAGATTTGCCAGTCAGGTTAAATATCCAGACTGCATTATACACACGTCTGTATAAGTGCATGACTGTGTGTGTTAGATATTTATTTATTGCTTGACTTGCCACTAATACTATAGTTGGTGATAGGCTGCAAACTGTAGTTGCTACAAGAACTGAGTCTGAATCCACATGTCATTGGCTCAATTCTTTGCTCTGCTATACACTACTTAATTTACCTTTTTGTGCCTCCATTTTCTTATTTTTAAGGAATGTTTGTTTACAGGTGGATCTACCTTTTCTGGTTATTATGCTGTTTAAATAAATTTATTTCTGTTTATTAGTTAGGATATAGACTAAAGTGATATAGCCAGGAATCCCTAAATACAGTGGCTTACAAAAAATAATTTTTTTTTTTAGGAGATATCAGGGATTGAACCCAGGACCTTCTACATGGGAAGCAGGCGCTCAGCCACTGAGCTACATCTGCTTCCCAGTAATTCATTTTTCTTATGTAACAGTCTAGGGCAAGTGGGTTGGCTCTGCTCCATGAGGTCATTCAAGGATCCTCACTAGTGGGGTGGCTCAGCAGTTCCCAGCATGTGACTTCCTTTCCCCTGAATCTCAGGAGACCACTTCTGTTATCCTTGTCCTCGTGACTGAAAGCAACTCATCAGTGCCTTGTCCACTCTCCAGCTTTCAGGAAGATAGATGAAGTCCGTGAAGGGCAAGCACATCATTTTTAAGAACACAAAGAGGAAATTCCTTATCACCTTCTCATTGACCAAAATCTAATCATGCAGCCATATCTAATTGTAAATGAAGCTGAAAACTATCTGTATCTGGAATTTTTTTTTTTTTTTTTTTTAAGATTTATTTTATTTTATTTTATTTATCCCCCCATTGCTGCTTGTGCTGCTGTGTCCATTCGCTGCATGTCTTCTCTGTGTCTGCTTATCTCCCCCTTGCTGTGAGGTCTTGCCGCATCAGCCCACGGCGCTGCGCGAGCCGGCCTGCCCTCACAAGGAGGCGCCAGGAAGCCAACCCCAGGCCTCTCATATGGTAAACGGGTGCTCTATCCATTGCGCCACACCCACTTCCTGCCGTGAGGTTGCTGCATCAGCCCACCGCACCGCTCAGGCCGGCGTGCCCTCACAAGGAGGCCTCGGGACGCCAACCCGGGCCTCCCATATGGTAAACGGGGGCTCTATCCACTGAGCCACACCCGCTTCCCTGTATCTGGAATTAATAGACAGCTTAGTGTTGAGCCAAAACTTGAGAGGGGCCTCTGTATTAGTCAGGGTCCTCTAGGAACAGAACCAACAGGAGATACTGTAAATAGTATGAGGTTTATAAGAGTCTCTCACGTGACTGTGGGGATGCATAAGTCCAGGTTCCGCAGGCAGGCTGCAAACCAGGGGCTCCCATGAAAGTCTGATGAAGGTCCTTGATGAGTTCCTGGGAGATGCTGGCTGTCCAAAGATGAGCTGGGAAATTCTCTTTGAATGCTGAAATCACTTCCCTTTTAAGGCATTCAACTGATTGGATAAAATGTCACTCATTGCTGACGGCAATCTCCCTGGTTGATCGTAGATGTAATCAGCCATCTATGCAGTAAACTCACTGATGACTAAAGCCCATAAATGTCCTTGTACTACAATTAGCCCAGTGCTTGCTGGACCACACAATGGGGCACAGTGACCTGGCGAGTTGACAAATCGGCCTAACCATCGCAGGCTCTAGTATTAAAAGGAAAAAGGAGAAATGGGACACAGACACAGCAGCCTCTGCTATGGCATGTAAAGCATTAGAGTGGTACTGGGCTCGCATTCAGTGTTCAGTTACTTTTAGCTCTCATCAGCATCTTGGAGATAGGTGCATTTTCTGTTCTAGACGATGTTAGTGTTTCAGTCCTGCTCATGCATCTTTCCTTGTCTGTGTTGTAGTTTACTCTTGAGACCCCTGTTTGTTTTCGTTTCCATTTGCAGAACGATTGGCTATTGTAATTTGCTTTTCAGAGGGCTTCGATTCTTCCTGCATCATGCTCTGAATTGAAGAACGGTGGCCACTGTAGTTGGCACGTGACTTTTCTCTCATGGCTCTCTGTCTTTGCACGTATGCGATCCACATGCTAAACTGCTGTAACTGTTAAGCCGTAGCCTCTCTTTCTCCCTGAGCTGGAAAACAGCTAAGAGCTTTCTGGCATTGTAGGATTTCATTTTTCCTCAGATGGTCCATTGTTCATCAGAAATGGATAGTTTCCACAGTGAGATTTGGGAGAATGTTTCCCAAGGAAGCTCAGGAAGCTTTCTATTTCTACCTCTCTTTGTGGATTAAAGTTGTGCTAAGAGTCTTGTAGAGCCAGCTTGGAATAGTGGAACGTAGACACTATTTGCTTTACTTTTATGGAAATTGATTTTATATAAATTAAGATTTAAATAATATTAACCACTTGTTTTCAAATCTGTTGTTGTTTAATACTCATTAAGCACAGTCCAGTAATATTTCTCTCCTTTACTTGGAAAGCCTATCAAAACTCTTTTTACACATTTCTCCTATACTTTATAAATGTCCTTGGTTTTTTTTTTGTTGTTGTTTTGTTTTGTTTTGTTTTTCTTTTTTCTAAATGTAATCCTATGTTTAAATCTGTGGAATCTATATTGGTTATAGCAGAAAATATTCCGCTTATTTAGGAACTTTACTTTGGGAAATAAAAGATCAGAAACTTTCCTGATACAAGTTTGAAATTAAACTGGTTATGTGGCTTTTATAACAATTCAATTTGCATGTGAGATTTCCAGTAAAAGAAACAGTGTATTTTCATTACTATATTGTGTGATCTGCCAGGGAAGTGAGGAAATAGTTCTCATTTTAAGTGCTTCACTATTATTTATATGCTAATTTTGAACAGTTCTTTTAGTTTGTTTTTCACATCATTTACTTTTAAAGGCAAAAAAGATAAACTGTTGAAGTTTGACACTAATACACATGAAATTTTCTAAGTCTGAATAAAGATATTTGTGTAGAAAACTACTTGTAAAGATGTGCTATAAGGGTCTTCTCTTAATTTCTTAATTTCTTGCATGTTTGAATGGATATGAGAGGATTGCTTAACTTTATTCCTCATTCTGAACTACGAAACACAGACTCTGAGGGAGGGTAGACATTTGGGAGAATACTCATTTAAGATGTCCGTCACGATTCCAATTAGCGTGCAACCCGTTATCAAAACCGAAGGTTGGCTTTTATTTTACTCTTAAGTTCTAGATAATAGCTCTTGAGAAAAGTCATTATATGAGAATATAGATTTTATACCAGGATAAGGGAATATAATAATTTATTATATCCACAATGCCTTCTTCTGGCATGCAAATGCATGCAATAAAAAATTCAAAATATATGGTAGTATGTACAGTAAATCTTAATTTTGCTGCAATTACTATATGTGCCTAAGTCCCCTCCTTCCTCCACACTTTATCTTTTCAAGAGATAATTTACTTAAAATTCTCTTGTCTCTGATTTGCAATGAATTGATGATCAAGTTAATTTATAGCAGTCTGATTTAGGATGAAGTTTAAACATTATGCCGCATTGATGTTTTACCAGGATATTCATGTAACCAAATTTTTTGGTAATTAGCCCAATGTAAGAACCTAATTTTGGCCAATGTTCGGCAGGGAAGCCCCACTTTGTGCTATCTTATAGTAGTGCAACACCTCCATACCAGTTAGTATATTAGCAGTTCTGAGCACCTTGACGGCTTTCCCTTCCACTGGGACAGTTGGCCGGGAGCTCAGCACCACGAGGGCCTGTGGCGCCTGCTCAGTGTGGGGCTGGAAGGTTCTCTGAACCTGTGGTGCCCAGCCCAATGAGTTTTTAATATTTTATATATCACCCTTAACATAATCATTCTTGTAATATACCAATGTTAACTTTTAACTAGACAAGAACCAGCTGAACTCGCTTCCAATTGTCATCTAGATTCACAAAATTATTCTCTTTATAATCAAAATGAAAATAAAATGGAAAATTTAATCTTTGTCAATGTAACCTCTAATAAAATTGGTTTAAATCAAGCCTCTAATCTCTCAATGTCTGGCTTTTCAATGTGAAGAAAAGTTCTCTTCTAATTTTTGAGATCTATGTTTAATGAATGGATCCCAGTTAATATGGAAAAAAATAATGACCTTAATCTAGTAATTTAAAAAATAGTGTTGATCCTAACTTGAATGTAGCATGAGTTTCGTGTAGCATGGAAAGGTAAAGAATTTAGGCTAAAAATCAGCAAATGGTTAGAACAATCTTATTTCAAATTATCATCATTAACTTAAAGAATTAGCTGTCAAAATATCACAGAATTCCTTCATCATTAACAGAGAACAAACGGTAGTATTATCGCCATTTGTTAGATGGGGAATCTGCGGCAGAGAGAACATGGCGACTTGACCAGGCACGTAAACACACAGGAAGCGTTTCAGATGCAAACCAGGCCGCCCAGGTCGCGCAGGGCTTCTACAGCCTCCCTGGACGGGAGGCGCAAAGGCACCTTTAAGCCAAGAACTTCTGGCATCTGGATGGTTTCTTCCCGCCACTGTCTCTGATTTCACATCACACAAGATGAGATGCGTAACAGCCTTCCAGTCGTCAACAGCCAATTGCTGTATTTTCTCCTGTGAAGGATTCTGCAGGGGTGGCGTTTGAGTCAGAATTTTTTCCTTTCCTTTTGTTTTTTTCCTTTTTCTGATTGAAACTGGAGCTCTTGAGTCACAAGGAGCACTCTTGTGGCATCTGAGGTAGAGGCATGTCCACATGGCAGCTTTTCAGAAAGTCAACGTATCTGGACGGCTAACACGCAGAATCTCTGCTGCGCTTAATTTTAGAAATGTCTTAATTTTAATGTGTTGTCCATGGCACAAAAAAAATTTCACTGGGAGACGTTTGTGGTGTTTGAGGTAACAACTCTTATGTTACTAGAATCCCTTAACGACAAGGCCAGTAGGCGTCATTCCCTCTGTCCTCAGGATTTTCTTTGGCTTTCGCAGCTTCCGAAGCACTTCACAGCGTGGCTAGAGTGTATTGAATTTCCATGTGTAGATCTGCACCCATCGTGGAGCCTTTCTTTTTGAGTTGTATAGTACCTCTGCACTGTAATTCCAATATGTAGGAAAACCTGGCGACCGCTGCACCTCCAAATGCTTGAGATCTGTGGCAGAATCAGTTTTCAGCAGCCTCCACATGACCTCGTTATTTCTCCTCTTTTAAATGTAGGTGGAAAAAAAGGCAAAAATCTTCCCTTTTTAAAAATCTGGCTTTTCTGAAATGTTAGGTAATAGTTACTGTTCTGCTTTCTAAAAAGTAGGACCAGATCCGTCCCTGTCGCTCCTCAGGCACCTGGAACTTGCCTGTGAGAAGCAGGCGCCTCGAGCCCCTGGGCTTGAGTGCTGCCTGCCTCCTGCCAGCCGGGCAGCGGGCAGCCGGGCAGCAGGCAGTGGGGACCCTGGGCCTGGGCATGGCCAGTGGACGCCGGAGGCCAGAGGAAGCCCTTCCTCCAGAGAAGCCTCCTGTCTCAGCCTTTGTAGCCTGTGTTTTAAAGTCACCTGTCAGTGATAGGTTTTAATCACGTTTTCTGTTGTGAATACTGCTTTTGTCTAAATCCTGTTTTCAAAGATAGCTTGCCGTTTGCCTTCCAGCACAGCTACCTCTGTTGTGTTACTGGCTCACTGATCAGAGACCTTTTAATGTGTGTATATTTTGAAAAATACATATTGTGGGAGGCTTCATGCTTTATGTGTTTTGAGAATAAGTTAAAATATCGTATAAAGAAAATAATTCTTTCATATATCCTTTTATAGTGCTATATTAGCCCAAGGAAAGGCTTTTTCATGACTTTGTTCTCTGTATATAAAAAATTACAGAGGAAAAATATATAACAGGGAAATAGCCAATTAATGTTCATTTTTACATTTAAAATGGTAAATGAGAAATTTAAGGGCAATTACTCTGGCAAGTAAGTGTTCAGTTATATAATATTAGAGGAAGCTGTACGAGCAGGTGGCTATTGTCGGTGTGTGTCTGTAAGTATGTCCATAATGGTTAATATCCTAGTTGCGATGACAGCTCTAGGAAATGACCTCATTTGCTAAGGTTGTGGCACTGATGAGTCTCCTGTTGAGTAGTAAAGGTCAAATTCCCAAACTCTTTCTCTTGGCCTGTGAGGTCTTTCACTGCCTGGCACCTGGCTCCTTTACCATCTGCCTGTCTCGCCACTCACCTCCACTCTTCACCCCAGCTTGTGCTGTAGCCGCTCTTACCGAGTTGGCATTCTCTGTGTACACCCGTGGACCTTACAGGCATGCTCAGGGCCGTCTCTTTCTCTGATGTACTCCCTGCAGATATGTATGATGTTGCACATCTAGAGAATGTTCATCTTCATCAGTGGACTAGGAACCCAATGAGAACAGACTTTAAAAAATTTCCATGTTCTCAGTACCTAGCTTAGTGTCCTTTTGTAATAAATCTTAGATGTATGGACTTAAATGAGCTGAATGGGGCTGACAGGTTTGAACTATATAAAAGGCCAGTTGCTTTTGCATAGAGAAAAAGCTCCTTAACTGCAGCTTTGGCTTTGACTTGACTCTCTATCCTCTAAGTGCTTACCTTCCTGAAGTTTGGAAGAAAATGAGTATGTGCTGTACAAATCAATTTTGTACAAGGAAAAAAAAATAAGGCTATTCAAATTGTGTTTCTTATAGTTGAGAATATTATTGTATTTCATTTATTCCCCTATCCTCCTAAAGGATATAATATACTAAAAATCACAATTGTGTATTTAAATCGTAGACTTATTTGGAACCATGGCAAGTTGGGAAGTGAAACAGTTCTTTCCATTAAACAAAACAATTCTGTCATTTCACAAGTCTCAGAAAAGAATAGCATTATTCTCTCTACAAAAGATGCTGTGTCTCTGTAGATGACATATAACAATTATTTCATGGGAATGTCTATAACTGTACCATTCTTTAATTTAAAATTTCTAAAGTCCAGAAATTTTATATAGAACTAGGAAATAAATATGTAACAGGGAAATAGTATATTATATAGTGCCAAAGATAAGTTAGGGGTTTATATTATCTAGTCACAGTGTAAGAGGGTTAAATTGTAGGGTCTTATATAAATTAATCATTATGGACTCTTTGGAAGATATACATCCTGTAAATCAAGGGCTAAAACAGTTCTGCTTATCCTTATATTTTGATTTACTCTCAGTGAGAGGTGTGTTTTCTTTTGGTTATTTACTAGTAATTCTGTGGCTTCAAAATGATGACTACTGAATTTTATGAGTAGTAGCATCATCAGACAGTCTAACATTTGCAAAAGAAAGTTAATTATCTGAAAACTAGGGAGGTTTAGAAAATATTTTTGTCTCCATTTTTGGAAAAAATATGCTTATTTATTTAGTATCTTAATAGATTTCCAACCAACTAAATCTATTTTCAAAACAGATTATTTAAGAGATTTGGCTTATTTTCCCTTTTTCGGTGAATGTGCCAAACGTCTGTTTTCTATAAGATGTGTCTGTTTCAACTTACTGTTTTGATTTTGAGTAGTTTATTATCCAAATAGACCTTTAAAAATAGAATATTTACTAAAGAGCTTTTAAATATATGGTTGAGTGCATATTTTTAAATGATTTAGGATTTATAAATAGCATGTAAGATATTATTGAGAACATGTTAAGTATAACATGTAATGCTTTGCAAAAAGGAAAGGAAACAAGATGATTATATTCTAAGCATCTCTAATTTGGAAGCAAGTGGGTGGAACGTCTTCAAAAGCTGCTTTTGCTTCCTTCAGAACAGCATTGATGTCTTTACGTTTAACCGACTGCGGTTCCAGCGTTCATGCTACCCAGTTTAGCTGGTCTGTGCCCACGTTTTACTACTTTTTGTGAACATGGCCTCGGGACTCTGCTTCCACACTTTGACGCACCCCTTTTCACATTAGGGGTGTGAACTTCCTGGGGGGCAGTTCTTTTATCTTTGGAATTACTCAGAGTTTCCATCTGCTTTGACTTGACTTGTGGTCTTGAAGATCATGCTTGGCCCACGGGATCTTACAGTGTGCCCAGAGGATGTGGAATTTTGTCAGCCAGTGAAATATGTCTGGTGTTTTTTTCCTTTTTCATCAGCTTTCATACACTCCTCATCCTGTGTGGTCTTCACTAAACTGAATCTATATTTAACAAAAACTGTGCACTCTCTTTATCATCTTTTATGACTTGGCCTTTTTGGAGGAGAAGGTGTGTGGAAGCAACATCTGAGCCAAAAAAGTAATCTTGGCAATAGGAAAACATAAAACCGAAAGCTTAAAGTAGTGTTATGTATGAATGTGCTACAACATTTACAAATGCTTATTTTGTAGATGCAGAAAAGTATCAGATTTCAGATATGCACAAATGCCAACAATCTTCCCATGCCAGCAGTAGGCTCCAAGTCTTGTCTGTGTTCCAAATGACATGTTTGTTTGTTTTCAGGCACTCCTGCAGTCTTCAGTTAAGCAACAAGTAGAAGCGATTGAAAAACAGTACATTTCTGCAATTGAGAAACAAGCACACAAGTGTGAAGAGTTGCTAAATTCTCAGGTAATAAAAGTGCACATCCATTATATATTTATACTTTTCTTCAAACTATCCCCTCCCCGGAGAGCTCTATAACTGTTTATTCAGTTTCATGCCATTTACTTTCCTTGGTGTATTTTGGAGAAAAATAAGCTTATGTAAACTCAAAGCTAAAGTTTGGGAATTTTATGATTGACTCAAAATAGAACTAAAGGACTAAAACATGTAGGTTTTCCCAAAATTAATGATAATTCTTATGTTAATTCTGGGTTATAATATTATTTACCAAATAATAAGCAGAGAGATAGCTATGAAAGTATTATGGCACTTGAAATGATTTTTAGTAGCATAAGATTTGTAAATAACATTTGAATTTTTAAAGTACTTAAATATATTTGAGTTACCTTCTGTTCTATAAAGGCATTGGTTTCTATTTGGTATGATTTTGTCTTTTCTTGATTTAGTATCTTAGAAGGCTTAAATTATTAGTTGATTTGCGTTAAACTTTATGTAAGTTTGAAGAGCATTTTTGGACATGTCCCATTATAAATAACATATGCAGGAAGCTCCCAACAACACTTTTGAATAAAATAAAACTTGGTAGGTGAAAATTAAATCAACTTTATTAAATTTATTAAAAATTAGGAAAACAAATTTAGGTATAGGATTTCAGTGGAGATGCCACAACATACCCTAATATATCACTTATATTAGATATTTTCTGTATTTTAAGAAGAGGAAATACGTAGGGCATTTTCTAAACTTGACTTAACATTCTCACTACTTTTGGAGCTGAAATACCAGGCTCTGAAAGGTATGAATCCTATGACTTTGTGAATGATAGGAAGATCACAGAGAACGAAGTCATAGGACCATGAACCAGTGTAAGGCCTGTGGTAGGGGAAAGGCAGGTTGTCTCAACTCCAGCGACTCCCAGCAGTACCGGTTTCTGTCTTACTTGTGCTGCATGTACCGTGAGGCTTGTCTTGGGCTCTGTCCTGCTCTCCTCCCTCTGGCAAGCAGACTGATAGTGCAGTTCCCGTGTGCAGCAATGCCTGTTGTCTCTGCAGAGTGAAAGGAAGCTGTTGGTTTTCCTACTGGAAATCAAATACATTGGCCTGAAAATGAAACCCCCACTCCCAGTTTATACCCACATCGCCCACCAAAGCCGAGGGGGCCAGGCAGTAAGAGCCTACCGTGACTCTGGGAGGAGAAGCGCAGGAAAAAAGCTCGGACAGCAGCAACAGTAGACCACACTCTGTTCTTTGGTTGCCAGATACTCACAATCTCTGCCTCACAAGGGAAACTTACTGATCCCACCCTGTGGGAGAAAACCTGAAAGCCCTGTTCAGCCACGGCCTCAGTCCAAACGTCTAGGCGCTCGCGTGATACATGGGGAATGTGTGCTGCAGTCTCTACGTTAACAGGTCCAGACATGCTCCTGTGTGACCTGAAGACCTGGAAACTAAAAGTTATTTATCCCCAATATGGCCAACATGTGGGGATGGAAAAAGGTGGGGTATTTACTGTAAACACTCACTGGGAAAGGTGAAACCATTCTGAAATTTCCCTGGGCAGATTAAATAAAAGTCTGCCTTGGGCATAGGGATTGCTCTTTGGTTTTCCATGTTCTCTTTTCAGAGTTTAGGGACAGGGTTCCTATCCATTGCTGTCTGTGGTCTTTGGCTTCCCTGCCTTGGGGATCTTCATTTCCCAGCATCTTTGGTGGCATTAGCTTATGTGGATATTGAAGACGATACTGTTTCTCAGCTTTTATTTACTGTCCATAGAAACCTGTGGGCGCGACAGTCCAGGGTTAGGGTTCCTTGGTTTTCTTATCTGTTTTATTAAAGTCAGATCCAGTTGTTAAAACCATACCCATAGTTATTTTAGAGATCTGCTTCCTTGATTTAATATATTTCTGTTTTCTACCCCTGTGTTTACCTGTCTGCAGATAACTTCAGCTTATTAAACCCTGTGGTCTTTTTCCCCCTGAACCGTTTAGTCCAAATGACAGTGTGTGCCGGGCAGTCACAGCTTTGTTGAGTCTTTGCTTGAAGTCCCTTTAATCCACTGAGTGCTTAGCAGTCAGGGTGAGAAGCATATCTTTGGTTTAAGACTTGAGGCATAGCTGAATTTCATTGGCTTTTTTTTGTGCAAAGTTCTCAATATTTTCTTTTCCAAGTTGACATTAAGAAGTGTGTGTCCTTGCAAGTTCCCCAATTCTGGACATTTACTATTTCTTGTAATTCACAGCTTATGAATAAGACTTTTCTGAGCTTGTCTTTTTCTGATAATGCTTTGTCAAAATAGCCAACAGCAACCACCACGTATTTTTAGAGTTGTATTTTCCAGTGTCTTCCCTGAGAGCTACAACTTTTAGGTATATTGTCTGCTTCCTACGTTTTCATGGGTGACAGTTTTACTAAATGTCTGCCATTGCATAGCATGGATTGCCATTTTTCCAGCTGCTAAAAGTAGTTTCCTTGTTGCTTGCTACCTTGCCCCTAAACCAGTACCACATAGTAAGTTTTACGTTATGGCAACATGCAAATTCTAATATTAGTTTCTGAATCAGTGGGGATGGTCTAGGTTATGCCGCAGTAACAAATAACAGAATATTAATGTATAAAAACTAGGAGGTTCTTTCTTGCTCATATGATATTCCATTGATGGCTGGCTGGGTGCTTCAGATTTTGTTATCTCACTGCAGAACAAAAGCTGATGAAGCATTCATACTTTGGAACATTGTCTGTCAGTCATGATGGTAAAAGGAAAGAAAGTGTTTAAATACCTTAGCCTGAAAGCGACACCTTTAGTTTTTGCTCACAATTTATTGACTGAAACACCCAACTAGTGATTGCAATCCTATCATGTGCCTGGAAACAAGTAAACAAATATTTGGTGAAGAGCACTTGATGCTACCATAGGACATTTGAGGGATCATATTTAGTATGATGAAATGCTTTTTTTTTTTTTTTTTTAAAGTAACTGCTTTTGTTTTATTTATTTTATTTTGTTTATTTCTCCCCACCCCCTCATTGTTTGCACTTGCTGTGTCAGTTCGTCTGTTTTTCTAGGCGGCACCAGGAACTGAACCCGGGACCTCTGATGTGGGAGCCTTTTGAGCCACCTCTGCTCTCTGCTTTGTTGTGTCTCTCATTATGTTTTCTTCCTTGTGTCACTTGTTGCATCATCTCACTGCGTCTGTTTTATCAGTCCACCAAGGGGGCGGGGACTCAACGCTGAGTTGCACTCTAAAGGCATGGCTGAATCAAAGCTCTAATATTAACATAATTTAATCAGACGTCTCAGCTGAATCTAATACAATCAAAGGGTTTTCATGCCCAGAGGAACGGACCAGTTTCCAAACATAATCTATATCTCTTTTTGGAATTCATAAATATGAAACTGCTACAATATCAGAGAAGTTAACCTTTAAATTTTTAAACAAATATGCTGGGATTACTCCTGTATATGAATACTCGATCAGCCTTTTGTCCCTTTCTCAATTCCTTATTAATGAGGGCCTTTCATATGATAGGCAGTTTTGCTGGGTTCTAGGGATACAACAGTGAGCAAAACATAGTCCTTACTTCTAGTAAGCAGGGGAGACAAATTATATAACTGCAGAATAGTGTGGTAAGTTATTATGAAGAAAACAGTTACAAAACAGTACATTGACGGAGTATATAACTCCTCCCTCTATATGGGGTAAGGGAATCCTTACTGAAGTAATGTTGAGTTCTCTCTCAGGGTCCATGCATCTAAGTGAGGTCAAAACTAAGAGTTTAGGATGAGAAGGTCGATGAAAGAGCATATTCACAATCCTTTAGTTGAGAGAGTATAAACGTTAGGGTTGAGGCTAGCGTGCCAAATGAATGCTGTTTATATGCCATAGGATGATAAAAGACCCTGTCTGCCGCTTTAAGAAGACTGGGCATTGTCTGACAGGAAATTAGGTGCTATTAAGATGCATTCATTAGAGAAATGACATTTGTTCAGATTTGCAGTTTTAGATATTTTCCTCTGGTGATTATAAAAATGAATTGATGGAAGAGAACATTATAACACGTAAATCTATTCAAATAGCTGTTATATTTATCCAAGTAAGAGTGTTGGACCAGAGGGTGGGACCTGAACATGCCTTATATGGGTGACATGATTCAGTCCCCAACAGTGGGAGAAGAGAGATTTTGATGGTTTTGAGAGAAATTAATAGTACAGACATGAATTTGTGGGAATATGAGAGGCAGCATATGCTGAGTGATAAAGGAGATTATATATATATAAACCCACATACATGTACATATAGAATTATATATATTTATATCACATATTATATATTTAATTATAAAATGTGTGTGTGTCTATGTATAGTATTTATGTAGATGGTGCCCAGATTTTTGGTTTAGGTAATTCACTGACAGAAGGAGCTCAAGACATGGAGCATGTTTAAGGTTGAAAGTTTTAAGTTGAGTTTTAGTTCCTGTGGAATAGTCAGTATAATTAGATTAGAGGCTCAGAGCCATGAGAATGCTAGTAATGGATGAATTTGGAAGCCATAAGTATATAGATGATCATTTAAAATATGGGGATGGATGAGATCAGGGAATACGTAGAATGAGAAGATATTTCTGTGTAGGGCCTGAGGGACCTCAATATATAAGGGATAGCCTAAGAAAATTCAAGTATTGAAACTATAAAGTACTTTCAGTACTTTTGGGTGTATACCTAGAAGTGGGATTGCAGGGTCTTATGGTAATTCTACATTTAACTTCCTGAAGAGCCGCCAAACTGTCTTCCACAGCGGCTGCACCATTTCACATTTTTATCAACAATGAGTGAATGTTCTTGTTTCTCCACATCCTCTCCAACACTTGTAATTTTCAATTTTTTAAAAGAAGCGATTCTAGTGGGTATTAAATGTTATCTCATTGTGGTTTTGATGTGCATTTGCCTAAGGGCAAATCTCGTTGAGCATCTTTTCATGTGTCTTTTGGCCATTTCAATTATCTTCTTTGGAGAAAAGTCTATTCTAGTCTTTTGCTCATTCTTTAATTGCTTTGTTTGCCTTGTTGTTGTTGAGTTGTGGGATTTCTTTATGTATTCTGGATATTAAACCCTTAGCAGATATTGTTTCCAAATATTTTCTCCCATTCTGTAAGTTGTAATTTTTCTTTCTTGCAAAACTCTTGATAAACAAAAGCTTATAACTTTGATAAGGTCCCATTTATTTTTCTCTGTTCTTGCTTACAATTTTGTTATAAAGTTGAAGAAGCCAGTGCCCAACATAAGCTCCGGAAGATGATTCCCAACGTTTTCTTCTAGGTGTTTAATAGTTTTGGCCCCTACGTTTAGGACTGTGACCCATTTTGAGTTAATTTTTGTGTATGGTATGAGGGTAGGGGTCACCCTTCATTATTCTACATATGGATATCCAGTTTTCCCAGCATCATTGGTTGAAGAGACTATTCTCCCATTGAAAGGACTTGATCCCTTGTCAAAAACCAATTGACCGTAAATTTGAAGGTTTATTTCTCAACTCTCAATTCGATTTCATTGTTCTATATAACTATCCTTGTGAAAGTAGCAACTTGTTTGATTACTGTAGCTTTGTAATAAGTTTTAATATCAGGAAGTGTAAGTCCTTGAACTTGATTGTTTTTCAAGATGGTTTTGATTACCTGGGGTCCCTTCCTCTTCCATATGACTGATGATTGACTTTTCCTTTTCTGCAGAAAAGATTGTTGGAATTTTGATTGGGATTATGTTGAATATATTAATTGCTTTGGGTCGAATTGACATGCTAACAATGTTTAGACTTGCAGTGCATGATCACGGAATGCCCTTCCATTTATTTAGGTCTACTTAATTTTCTTTAGCAATGTTTTGTAGTTTTCCTTCTACAAGACCTTTATTTCCTTGGTTAGATTTTCTAGATATTTGATTCTTAGTTGCTATTGTGAATGAAATTCTTTTCTTGATTTCTTCTTCTGATTGTTCATTGACTGTGTATAGAAACACTACTGATTTTGGGGTGTTGATCTTGTACCCCATCACTTTGCTGAATTTGTTTGAGTTCTAGGAGCTTTGTTGTGGATTTTTCAGGATTTTCCGTGTATTGTGTCAAAATAGCATGTCAAAATAGGAAAGGTTTCACTTCTTACTTTACAATTTGGATGGCTTTTACTTCTTTTACTTGCCTAATTGTTCTGGCAAGTAGAATGGTAAATTAGAAGTGACTGAGTTTCCTTGTCTTCCTCCTGATATTAAAGGCAAAGCTTTCAGTCTTTCACTGTTAAGTATGGTGTTAGTTTGGGCTTTTCATAAATGCCCTTTATCAGGTTAAGGAAGTTTCCTCCTATTCCTAGTGATCTTAGTGTTTTTATCAAGAAAGGGTACTGTATTTTATCAAATGCCTTTTCTGCATCTAGGGGAGATGATCATGTGATTTTTGTCCTTCATTCTTTTAAAATGGTATAGTACATTAATTGTTTTTCTTATATTGAACTAACCTTGGTGTGGTGGTTTGGAACTGTATGTACTGCAGAAAATCATGTTCTTAAAGCTAATCCATTCCTGTGGGTTGTAAACTATTGTAAGTAGGACTTTTTGAATAGGTTATTTCAGTTAAGGCATGGCCCAGGTTGGGTCTTAATCTTCTTACTGGCGTCCTATATGGATGGGATGAATATATATTTTTTGAGAGAGAGAGAGCGAGAACATGCACACCATGGAAGCAAGAAGCTGAAAGCAACACAACCCAGAAGAGAAGGGAGAGACCAACAGGTGCCACCATGTGCCTTGAATGTGAAAGAGGAGTTCAGGGTTGCTGGCAGACGGTCTTCAGGGAGAAAGCTGGATGATGCCTTGATTTGGACATTTTTCTCTGCCTTGAAACTGTAAGTTTGTAAGCTAATAAATTCCCGCTATTGAAAGCCTACCTACTTTATATGGTATCTGTTTTCAGCAGCTGAGCATACTAAAGCACTTGCATACCAGGGATAAATCCCACTTGATCGTGGTATGTATTTCTTTTAATGTGCTGTTAGATTTGGTTTGTTGGTATTTTAAGGATTTTTGCATCTATATTCATAAAAGATATTGGTCTGTAGATTTCTTTTCTTGTGGTATCTTTATCCTGCTGTGGTATGAGGGTGAGGGTGATGTGGACCTTATAGAGTGAGTTAGGGAGTGTTCCCTCCTCTTCAGTTTTTTGGAAGAATTTGAGCAGAATTGGAGTTAAGTCATCTTGGAATGGTTGGTAGAATTCCCCTGTGAAGGCATCTGGTTCCGAGCTTTTTTTTTTATAGAGCAGTTTTTGATTACTGATTCAATCTCTTTACTCCTAATTGGTTTGTTGAGATTGTCTATTTCATCTTTTTTTAAAAAAGATTTATTTTATTAATTTCTCCCCACCCTCTCATTGTTTGCACTTGCTGTGTCTGTTCGTCTTCCTTGTTTCTTTAGGAGGCACTGTGAACCGAACCTGGAACCTCCGATGTGGGAGGGAGGTGCTTAATCACATGAGCCACCTCCATTCCCTGCTTTGTTGTGTATCTCATTATGTTTTTCTTCTTGTATCTCTTGTTGCATCATCTTTTTGTGTCAGCTTGCCACGCCTGCCCATCACGCCAGCTTGCTGTCTTCTATAGGAGGCACTGGGAACTGAACCAGGGACCTCCCATGTGGTTGGCGGGAACCCAATTGCTTGAGCCACATCTGCTTCCCTTCTATTTCATTTTGAGTCAGTGAAAGTAGTTTTTGTGTTTTTAAGAATTTGTCCATTTCATTTAGGTTATCCAATTTATGGGCATACAGTTAGTTGTTCATAGTATCTTCTTTTAGTCCTTTTTATTTCTGTGGGTTCTGTAGTGATGTCCCCTTTTCATTTCTGATTTTCATTATTTATATCCTTTCTTTTTTTCTTTGTTAGTCTAGCTAAAGGATGGTCAATTTTACTGATCTTTTCAAACAGCAAACTTTGGCTTTGTTTATCCTCTCTTTCAGTTATTTTTGTTTGTTTATTTCATTTATCTTCACTCTAATCTTTATTTCCTTCCTTCTGCTCACTTAGGGTTTAGTTTGCTCTTCTTTTTCTAGTTC
>JAQZBX010026912.1:0-28707 GCA_029593785.1 Cabassous unicinctus
GCATGACTTGGATTATTACACACGGCAGTGGCTCTGTCCCTACCCCTGGCAAAGGAGAAAGTTGGGAGAAGCTTCATCAGTCCTTGGGGAAATGATGGCAGCTTGAACCTCCACAGCTTATAGCACCAACTACATCCTTGGCTCCTACTACACAACCAGCAAGGGAGAAAGGACAAGAAAGCCCTAAACTAAAGAGAGAAACTGCACCCAGAATAAATACATCTAGTAAGCCAGATGCCAAGACACCAACAAAAAATTACAATCCAGACCAAGAAACAGGAAGATATGGCCTGGTTAAAGGAACAAGATAAGCCTCCAGATGACATAAAGGAGTTGAGACAACTAATCATAGATGTTCAAATAAATCTCCTTAATAAATTCAATAAGATGGCTAAAGAGATTAAGGCTATTAAGAAGACATAGGATGAGCACAAAGAGGAATTTGAAAGCATACATAGTAAAATAGCAGATCTTATGGGAATGAAAGGTGCAATAAATGAAATAAAAAAAAATACACTGGAATCATGTAATAGTAGATTTGAGGAGGCAGAAAAAGGATTGGTGAGCTTGAAGAAATAGCCTCTGAAGACAAACATAGAAAAGAATAGATGGAGAAAAGAATGGAAAAAATTGAACAAGGTCTCAGGGAACTAAATGACAGCAAGAGACATGCAAACATATGTGTCATGGGTGTCCCAGAAGAAGAAGAGATGGGAAAAGGGGCAGAAGGAATATTTGAAGAAACGATGATAGAAAATTTCCCAAACTTATTGAAGGACATGGATATCCATGTCCAAGAAGCACCATGTACTCCCATCTGAATAAATCTGAATATACCAACTCTGAGACACATACTAATCAGAATGTCAAATGCCAAAGACAAAGAGAGAATTCTGAGAGCAGCAAGAGAAAAGCCATGCATAACATATAAGAGCTACCTAATAAGATTAAGTGCCGATTTATCATCAGAAACCATGGAGGCAAGAAGACAGTGTTATGATATGTTTAAGATACTGCAAGAGAAAAACTTCCAGCCAAGAATCTTATATCTGGCAAAATTGTCTTTCAAAAATGAGGGTGAGTTTAGAATATTTACAGATAAACAGAAACTGACAGAATTTATAACCAAGAGACTGGCTTTGTAAGAAACACTAAAGGGTGTGCTTCAGCCTGAAAAGAAAAGACAGGAGAGAGAGACTTGGAAGAGAGTCTAGAAATGAAGATTATATCAGTATAAGTAACTAAAAGTGTCAAAAGAGTGGTGAAAATAAAATATGACAGATAAAACCCAAATATTCAGGAATAAACTTAACCAATGATGTAAAGCACTTGTATTCAGAAAACTACAACTCATTGTTAAAAGAAATAAAAAAAGACTTAAATAATTGGAAGAACATTCCATGCTCACTGATTGGAAGACTAAATATCATTAAGATGTCAATTCTACTCAAATGGACATACAGATTCAATGCAATCCTGATAAAAATTCCACCAGCATTTTTTAAATAAATGGAAAACATGATTATCAAATTTATTTGGAAGGGTAAGGGGTCCTGAATAACCAGAAACATCTTAGAAAGGAAAAACAAAGTTGGAGGACTCTCACTTCTGGACTTTAAATCATATTACTTAGCTACAGTGGTAAAAACAGCATGGTACTGGCATGAAGACACATATTGACCAATGGAACCCAACTGATGGTTCAGAAACAGACCCTCACATCTAGGGTCAAGTGATTTTTGACAAGCCTGTCAAACCCACCCAGTTCAGGCAGAACAGTCCATTCAACAAATGGTGCTGGAAGAACTGGAAATCCATAGCCAAAAGAAGTAAAGAGAACCCCTATTTCACACCTTATACACAAATTAACTCAAAATGGAACAAAAACCTAAATATAAAAGCAAGAACTATAAAACGTCTAGAAGAAAATGTAGGAAAACATCTTCAAGACCTGGTGGTAGGTGGTGGATTCTTAAAGGAGATAAGAGTGGGACTACTGACGTTTAATGTATATAATAGTTTTAAATAACTTTACTGTAAAAGTGTGGAAATATACAGAGTTGATGGTAACACATTATAATGAGTAACAGCTGTTTTATAAATGGGAACATGGCTGAAAATGGTAATCTAGGGATGTAAATGCAAATTGACAGAAAGCTAGAGAATAATCTAGGGACTGAATAGCACAGTAAACCCAGAGGTGGATGAGAATTGTGGTTGATGGTACAGATGCAAGAGTGTCATTTGTGAGCTAGAGCAGATGTACATCGCTATTGCAGGGTGATGGGAATGTGGAGAAGCATGGGAAAAATATAACTAAAGTGACCTATGGACTGTGGTTAATAGTAATAATATAACATTCATACATCTAGGCCAAAGATATACTGTGTTGATAATGAGGGAGTATGGAAAAAGTGTGCTAAATGTATGCTATGGACTTGGTAATAATCTGATGACATTATGCCATAATCTGTAACAAATGTACCACCATGGTGTGGTGTGTTGATAGAGGGGCGTTGTACGGGAATTCTGCACATGTGCATGATTGTTTTGTAAGTTTAAAACTTCTGTCATTAAAATATATTTAAAAAATAATAATAGGGTGGGTTGGGGGAAAATACACCAAATGTAAGATAAAGACTACAGTTAGTAGTAAGATTTTGACGATATTCTTTCATAAATTGTAACAAACGTCTCACTACAATGGAAGGTGTTGGTGATGAGTTGATGTATGGGACCCCTGTTTGCTTTGTAAGTTCACAACTTTTACTATACGCTTATTGTTTATACATGTATGTTCATGTATAAATGATATACTACTACTACTAATAATAATAGGGTGGGTTGGGGGAAAATATACCAAATGTAAGATACTTTGGTTAGTAGTAATATTTTGAGTATGCTCTTTAATCATAAGTTAAAAATGTTTCACAACAATTCAAAGTATTGGTGGTAGGGTGAGGTATGAGAGCCCTGTATGATGTTATGTATGTTAGTTTTGTAAGTTCACAACTATTACTATATATTTATTGTTTATGTATGTTTATGTGTGAGTGATATACTTCAACAAATGAAAAAAAATGAAAAAAACTCATCAGTTTGTGATGCTCTTACGGAAAGTGTCGGTAATATTAAAGATGTAAATTATAGAACATACACCAAAAGTATATCAAAACTATCTTTTTTTGAAATTTATTTTCTCAGTACTAATTTGGCATGATGATTTAAGTAAAATAATGCATGAACCAAAATTCAATATATATAATGCCCGTGAGAGCACCAATGTGATTCAGCATTTTAAAAAATAAAATGAGTGATAATATTTACAAAGTCAATATCTCTGATGCCAAACAAACTGCAAGTGTCTTGACATTGATGTCAATTTCTCCAACACAGAAAAAGGAAGACATATTTTCACTTCAACCCTGACTATCAGCCCACAGTCTAAAACTAAATTTCAAAAAAACAAATTAATTTTTCATTTTGTAGACAGCAATATCATCTTCAAAAAGTGGGTTTAATGTAAAAAGTCATGGTCTTTTCAATATTCTTGGCGTCATTTAATTTGAAGAATTCTGATGACCCTGATCAAGGACAAATAATGACTGAGATGAATGAGTTGCTCTACTGTGGTTTCTGACAAGTCAGGGAAAATCTGATTTAACACAGTGGGGTTAAACCCTATAGAAAGAAGTCTTTAGATTAACTATCAAAGAATAACTCTTTCTCAATTGGTTTAAAACATTGAGGATTAATTCAAATAGAAGGGAAAACAAAGACAAGGCCAGAATTTAAGAGCAAAAGCCACAAAATTTCACAAGATAAAATGAATGAGTGGTTGGTTTATATGAAACCTTGGCATGTCAGTTCAAGATTGGTTGGTTGCAATGAAGCTTGATGTAGGCCAGCTGCTAAGCCCCAAAGCCTTGGTATTTGTTTGTTTTTAAAGAAGAATGCCTCAAGAAAGATCATTAAACCTTATAACCATTTTATCAAAAATAACATAGATGAGCACTGAAGCAGTCATAAAGAATTTTGTTTCCCATGAAGGTAAGGTGTATAATTATTTTATAACATTATATCTTGTAACTCTGAGTTCTTAATTATTAAGATTAAAATTTCAATTTCTATTATTTTATGTTCAATATTTTGATATGTATAATTTACACAAGAATGATTTTATATTTGTTTCTAATTGTTATAGACATATTGAAAATACACTAAATTCAAATAGTCTTACTAATGTTCAGAGGAGCCCTTTCTAATTCACATTTAAAGCACTGTTTGAACTAACAGTAGCCCTGCTGATACATCTTCCAAAGGAAACAGACCTCAGAAAATTTCCAATTATTTTTAACATTTTTCTAAAATTATGTTCCATCATGTCACTCATCTTGGTATTCAAAGACCCACTAATATTTCAAATGACTTTTCCAAACATGAATTCTCACCTCACTGCCTTCAATACATCTTAACTTATTTGGCATTTATATGTTATTTTATGTTTTGTCCATTATCTAGAATATCTTTGCCATTCCCTGCTTGCCCAAATCCTCACCATCCTTCTGCATGCAACTCAAATCCTAACTTTTCTTCAAATCTTCCCATGATCACTTCAGTCACAGTTTATCCTCTCTTCTGATTCCTAAAGTACTCAATAACCTCAACAGTCACCTGACACTTGTATTGTAGGCTTTTAAGTTGCGCTATACCTAATAGCTCCTGCCGAGCACCTTGAAGGTAATTCTAAGTCTAGGCTGTCCAACAGAACTTTCTTAGATGATAGAAATGTTCAGTATCTGTGCAATCCAATACAGCAGCCACTGGTCTTGTGTGGCTGTTGAACACTTGAAATGTAATTTATTTAATTTTAATTAATTTAAGTATAGCCATACATGGCTAGTGGCTTCCTTACTGGACAGTGCAGGTCTGAAGCCATGTTGAGTAATTCCATACAATGACTAGGGGGAGAATTCTTCAGAACCCCTGCAGAAATCACCTTATAAGAGTAAGTTTAAAAGGAAACATTTTAACTGTGTTAAATTTCCTTTTACTTCACTAAAATGAAGACATCACAGTAAATAATGAATAACAATGGCATTTTAAATATCTTAAATTAGTAATAATGGATATTATGTGATTAAGTTACAATTATCTTTGACCCTGAAGTACTGCTGCTGCATTTATGATCATGGGTTTCAGAATGACCGGGGAGAGGAGAAAAGAAAGCCCAGTGAGTCATCACAGAGAGGAGGACTCTTGGCTTCTCCCATGTATGTGCTCCACTAGGCTCATTGCCTACAGAGCCCATTCGAACGTTTCCACAAAATGTTTTGTACTCTGTTGAAATGATTTTCCCCATGATTTTGGTAAAAAAACAAAACAAAACAAAGCAAAACATAAACAATCTTGGTCAAGGCTTCATTGCACATCTTTCTGAGATTGGAGCGAATCATCTAGCAACTAACTATGTGCCTGGCACATGGGAAGTACTCAAATATTTGTTGCATAAATTCAAGAATCAAATTTTATTCATGAAGCCTGATAAGTTTCTACTGTGACATCCTCAATTCTGAAGTTTAGACCAAAAACCATTCTTGCTTCTAAAATCTGCTTTGTTTCAAGTTTCCAAACATGCTGATTCTTTTCAGCACTGCTGAAGATGCTATTGGCTCTTTGAGATTGATTTGCCTTCTAGTAAGAGTTAGAAATCTAGTTTCTGATAATGGCCATTACTTAATGCCTTTGACTTCTTCAATCAAACACTTTTTGGAGTTTACAGATTTTTAAAACTGTATTCATCCATCAGAATAAAACCTGAAAAATAAGTTATGACCTCATTCCAAAGTTTTCATAAGGCACAATAAGTGTAAGCTATTTAGTTTCTTTTATTGATTCATATTCTCATTAAAATAGCAAAAGTTTTACAGATATCCCATGTTTCCTTTGATAAAAGTTGGGGTTGAGTTTGCATCAGGTGCAGTGGCATTTGAAATGCTTGGATACAGCTTAGGAGATACCGGGTAATGAACCCAGGACCTCATACCTAGGAAGCAGGCACTCCACCTCTGAGCTACATTCGCTCCCCAATGAGAGTTGTTTTTTTCGTTTGTTTGTTTGTTTTGTCTTTAGGAGGAACTGGGGATCAAACCCGGGAACCTCGTGCATGGGAAGTAGGCCATCAACCATTTGAGCTACATCCATTCCCCTTCCTTCCTGGTTTATGTGCACTTGTGTACTAGGAGCCATCTTTGCTGATTATCACTACCACCACCACCCCCACAACCCAGAGTCTGTTCTCTACCTCCTTTCCCAGCTCTGCCAGACGTGACTGGTTCTGTTCTTTATTGACTCCAAGCTTCTTTTAGTTCTAATCTTTTAGAAAACACAGAGCCCACCTCAATGAGGGAAATTCTTATGCAACACAAATCTTTGTTGAAACCCTTATGTATGCCTCCCAAGGCTTCATTCTTCAAAATGAATTGAGATAGAAAGAGAGGCAAAAGGAAAGAGAGGGAGAAAAAAAAAACAAGAAAGGAGAGAAGTGGAGAGAGGCGAAGGTAACTCTCCATTTTCCAGCTAATGCAGATAACAGCATAAGCCCCATGCAACACCAGTGAAAAACACCAGGGGTAATTCATTAAATCTCAGCATGATTAAATTTCATAGAAGGGGGATTCACCATGGGGGAAAGATTACCATAGGTTTTTGTAATTACTACGGCTCTAACCCAATGATTCACACCTAGTAATTGTGGATTAGCCAGAAGGCAGATATAGTATCCCCCCTCTAAATCAGCATTCATAGGAATCCAGAGTTTCACTTATACTTCTCAAACTGAATATATATTTCAATAGAAGATTGTGCCAATAATTGATTTTATAATGAGGTTTAGAAATAATTTTAATCTTTTCAATTCAGTGATCTAAAATGCATACACAAATAGCAGTGTCTGTAAACTGGGAGATAAAACTGTTAGTATATGGCAAGGGTTCTTAATCATTTTTGTTCCACGGACCCCATTACCAGTCAGGTGAAAACCACAGACCCCTGACTAAGTCCACACTAGACTGTGTATTATTTAATAAATATATCACTCCTGCACCAACATGTCCCCACAAGAATGTTTTTTTTTTTTTAATTTAAATTCAAGCTCAATGACCCCTTGTTAAGAACTCCTGGTATATGGGATGAGAGAAGGAGAGAAGGTAGGAACACCTGGAAAATGGTATCAACTCTCACTGAAATAAGAGGCCGAGTTCCAACTGTAAATGGCATGTTCACGCTCACCCACAAGCAGAAGAAAACAAATTTATCTAAACGGATGGTCTGAAAAGAGCACTTTGAAAGGAGGCTGCAAAAATTTTTGATAAGCTTTTTATATCAAATGAAAGTTAATTTCCTATGTAAATGATCAAAAGCAGGTGGTAGTTTATCAAAATTCCAACAGTTAATTTGCATCATCCCAGGTGTTCTGCTTTACCATTTTTTCACCTAAAGGCCTATAAAGGAATGGATCATGATTTAATTGATGCTTCTAAGCTATGAGTGTTTGCAAAAGTCCTCTAAGGCACAGATCTAACCCTGTTTCTTGTTGCCACACAAACACAAATACACACACTCACAAAACTAGAGATCTGTATTTACATCATATCTAAAGCATTTAAAGTGCTTGATAGGTCAATGGAACAGTTTATCTCTGAAATGATCAGGGAATTAATTCCTACAGTTTCCTTGATTACCTGGGAGAACTGTTCTCCACATGAAATTCTCTTCCATAGTTAATTCATCCATTCATTCACTCATTCAAAACTTTTGTCTGAGTTCTCTCCAGAGAGGAGAGCCTAAGATAAGAATTTATGTGCAGATAGTTCATTTTGGGAAGTGATCCCAGGGAACAGGACTGAAAGATGGCAAAGGAAGCAAAGCCAACCCCAGATTTATGTCCTCAAATGGTTCACCATTGTGACAATTGGGACTCAATAACAGAATTCTTCTGACGAGCTGTATAGAGTGTGTACCAGAATTCGCCACTGAATGAATAGAAAAGGGAAGCATGTATTTGCTAGCTTCTATTTCTCATTAGTTCAGGGCTGCCCTTTGGAGTGTTAACTCTCTCATCCTGCAATGTTGTTAGTTAATGAATGAGGGGGCAGGTTCCCACAGGGGTCCCACATTGTAGTATCAGAGATGCCTAGGGTCAGAATAAGAAACAAGTATAGATAACAAGAAATGTGGTACAGCAGAAGTGGTTTCTTTCAGATTATACCTGTGCAGAGCTGGTTACCACAGAAATGGGTGGAGAAAACAGGAGGCTGAGGTGTGTGATACATTCATTTAGCATCTATTGAGAGTGACACTACAAGACTATGTGGAAAACAAACACAAACAGTCTATTACATTCATAAGTAGTGTAAATAGGGGCTTAATAGGGTTAAGAGAAGAAACAATTACCCTTGAGTATAATATTGTGCTCCTGGACCACTGCTCTAAAAAATCAGGATAAAGGGGGTGGAGATCAGAGAGGAAAAGAAACTAGCAGAAATGGTATTTGCTGACAGAGAAGAAAGTTCCCAGTGCAGGAGACTAAAATAAATTTGCAAGGAGGGAAAGTGAGACCACAGCAGCAAGGCTGGGTTTGAAATGGTGATAGGGGTAGGAAGAGGAAATTGGGGTGAGCTGACTTTCTTAGGAGATAATAAGAAAGAAAGAAACGGGAAAGGAGGTTTTTAATAGATTTTTATGTATATGAATTCAAACCACATTTGGTGTTTTCAAGAAACTGGTAGAGATATCATTTATTTTTTTCAATTTTATTTGCCTTACTTTTATTTTTCCCCCATTGCAATTCTTTACAGGGGAGAGTCCTAAATTGAGGGCAAGACTGGATCCGGGTGTAAACTTAAAAGTGTAAATGATTGGCCAAGAGTGAAATAATTAGAATGGACTTTAAAATAATCATTCTCACTGTTCTACACCTGGCTCCTTTTAAAGTATTGACAACAGTAGTGGGTGCTGTGATATCTTGTCTAGTTCATCCTTTTGGAATGAAGCCCATGTGCTGGGAATGCTGCTGGAAGGTGGCCCTCAACTGTCAGCTCCTTTCCAAGATTGCCTGGGCATCAGAGAGCCACCTCACCCAAAGACATGCCCCACTGCTAAGGCGGCCCTTGTACAATGATTGATCAATGCCAGAGTATGTTGAGGATTGAATAGTGTCCACCACAAAAGGCATGTTAAGGTCCCAAATCCTAGTCCTGTAGGTGTGAACCCATTTGTAATAGGACCTGTGAAGATGTTATTAGTTAAGTGTGTCCAAACTGAATGATGATGGGGCTTAATCCAATAAGGTTGAAGTCCTTATAAGCAAGGAAATTGGACACAGAGAGAAGAAGCCATGGGGAGCAGCCTGGAAGAGGAAGAAGACACCACCATTTGCATTGCCATGGAATAGAAGTGCCAAGGAACCCCAAAGACTGCTGGCCAAACAGAAGATACTGACCTTGGGAGGAAGCAAACCTTCTGGTCTCTAAAACGGTGAGCCAATGAATTTTTGTTCTTAAGCCAACCCATTATATGGAATTTGTTTTCTCAGCTGGGAAACTAAAATGGTGTAAAGACTCAGGTCCCTTGCCCAAAAGGGGAAAACTCTGAAGGGTTATCCTGGGTTCAAAACTCCCTATAGAGTTGTCTGAGGTGGCAATCAAGATGGTATTACAACTCAACTACTTCTAGAGCCCTTAATGCCATAATTTGATATTAGTTAATAGCAAATGAATGAAATACATACTAATTTTACTTAAACACAATTTTTGTTTTGCAATTGTCCTACCCCAATAAGCTATATCTTTTAATTTCATAGTAAAAGAAATAAAAATTTTGTGTCCTTCTATCTTCTTCTCCATTTTGAATCAGCTCAAAGCTGACTAGCTCTCCATCTTGAAATGATGAACTCAAACCAGAGACCTCACCGTCTCCTACACATACCATGTTCATGACTGCTTCCATGCTCTTGTTCACATTGCTCTCTTTTCCTTTGTGCCTTATGCTCAACTCAAGTTTCTTCCCCAATTTATATCTTGCCTACCCAAACTAGATGGTGTCTTAGGGCAGAGCCCAAGTTTGATTCTTCTCTGTATTCGCTGTAGTATCTCTCTTTACCTGTAGTGATGAGTAATAGTCTTTGCCAAGTCCGGTGCATAGAACTTTCCATATATTACCCATTTAATTTTTACAAATTCCTAATGAGGCGTGCACTATTATTATCCTCATTTTGTTGCTGAGGAAACCCAACCTTAGAGAGATTGAGGGACTGTCTCAAGATCTCAAAGTTTAAAATGACAGAACTTGGTCTCACTACCAAGCCTTGGTTTCAAACCACTCTACCACCATGTTTCCTATCCATTCAAGAAAGAGTAATGAATTAACTTATGTAGATAAAAATCCCAAAGTATGGGATTTATTTGTGAGGGCCAGAAGGACAAGATAAAACTTCATTCCCCTAGGATATGCCATTTACTTTTTTAAATGACAAGTTTAGTTGCACCAATGAGAGAAGAGCTGTGAGCAATAATAATAGATAGCACATCACTTTTCTCAATCTCTTCTTTGTGCTATGTTTGGCATCAAGTCATTCATTTCTACCGAAAAATGATTTGGCATTACTATATGTAATTTTCTATTCATCATGAGAAACATCAGAGTATTAGTCATGTCCCTTAAGGAACTTACAATATAAATAAAGGCAACATGGAGCTTGCAGGCATCTGTGCTCTGTGGAGCTAAGATTTCCTAGGAGAAATGTGATGCTGGAACCATGACTCATACATGGAGAAACCACAGATATAATTAAATTCATCAACGCTCTTTCACATTTGCTATTTCTGAGTATCAAACGGAATTTACCAGAGAATGAAATGCGGTGATGTGAAGAGAGTATTCAGAAGCATATCATGCTCAAATTTTCATAATCTGTGGGCCACTTGTGATCATGGGATTTGTATTGCTTCATCCTTTTAAAGAGATCTTGTCCAGTTCGAAATAAAAGTTCAAAGCAGCCATGGCCAGAACAAATGTCTTTGAGATCTCTATTTTACCTCAAAAATTTATATGAATTCTGTTTTCCATGAGTGTTTTAACTTTGAAAAAATTATGGATTACCATTAAAAAAACACCACAAATAAGCCCCAAATTAAGTTTGTGCTCATATCATTATGTAATGGGTAAATGTACTAAATTTTGATTATTTTTGGGAAAAAAAAAAGCTGAATTGAAGCCAGACTACACTGCGTATCAGCTTCAGTGTCCAAGAAAATACTCTTCTTTACCATGTGTCACAATATTTTCAGATATATGGCTATAAATGGCAACAGCTTTTTTAAAAAAATGATTAATTCTTATTAGTCATTCCGGCTATCACTAAAGAGAGAATTGTAGAATTTCACTAATAGGTGGTAAGGTGCAATATTTAAGGCTATTCTTGGTGAAAATTTTGATAATTGTATCTCCTTGTTAGGAAGTCACATCTTTTGTCCATATCAAAAATTGAAAGGGTATCTGATCCATTGATCAGCTTATTTTTCTAACTCAGGGAAATATCCTTCAAATAATTATTTTAGTGAAGAAAGATTTCTGCTGCTATTGTCCTTTATTTTATCTCTAACACTGTAATTTTCATCACAAATAAATGAACTGAGGTTTTCAAGTAACTTGTAGCTTCAACAATCAAGTCTTTTCATTTGACTCGTACATCATTTACCTCACCATGTTACTATCATGAGTTGTGAAAACATTTACAAGTCTGCCTTGCAATTGTTGATTGAGAGTGTTCCATCTTAGGAAATAACCTAACTTTGTGAATCAATCTTTATTATTAAGATAAGCAGTATATTCACACCTCTAGATGTTTGTCCTTTTTCTTGGTGTTTTTTTTTTTTTTTTTTGTCCAGGATCTTTCTCCCAGGTGAACTAGTAAACATCTCTTCTATGAAGCCAGCTTCCAAAGTCACTTCTGTTTATTTCACATTTGTCATAGAAGGTTCCAGCAGGGACTTGTTGTTTCATGTTACTTGCCCCCCACCCAATTTACTGTTTACCACTCCATGTAATACAATAGTTCAGACCCTTGACAGGATTTAGTAGCTGATTTTTTTCATTTATTTTTTAAAATATTTTTCTTTTTTAATATATATTTTTATTAGAGAAATTGTGAGCTTATAAAACAATCATGCATAATGTGCAGAATTCCCATACATCACTCCTCCACCAACACCTTGAATTGTTGTGGAATTTTTGTTACAGTTTATGAAAAAGCTTCATCAGACTATTACCACTAACTATGGTCCATAGCTTACATTTGGTGTAGTTTTTCTATACAACCCCTATTATTACGCCATGTATTAGTATTGTACATTTGTTATAGTTCATGAGCGAACACTCTCATATTTATTCTGTTAACCACAATCCATCTTCCACCACATGGTTCACTGTGTTATACAGTCCCAAGCCTTGTACAATCTATCCAAAGTGTACACTCAGTGGCTCTCACTTTCATCACAGAGTTTTGCAGTCATCACCTCAGTAAATTTTTGAACGTTTTCCTTAGCCCAAAAGAAAAAAATCCCATGCCCCCCTATTATTGACTCTTAGCATTGATATAGTACCTTCTTTGACATTGATGCAAGAATATTACAATAGTTAATATTGCTGTTAACTATAATTAATTGTATATTCCCATGCATCATTATATTTTTATGACCCTGTAATATTGATGTATATTTGTTCTAGCTTATAGAAGTTCAGTAGCTGATTCTGACACACTTGCACACACACACACACACACACACAAACAGTAGTAGAGATGTAATTCCAATTCATATATATTTCAAAACTAGTCTTTTGGTAAAGATATCTTAGGCCCTTTGTGGATTTCAAGGTTAGATGGCAAGAAAGATGATTCAAGTTCATAATAATATGATAATGATAATTAATATTTCACTTATAAATCAGTTTGCAAACTACTTTCTAACTTACTTCTATTATTTCAATCAACTCCAAAAGTTTCACATTTTCTCTGACCCTTCTCAACCAACAATACAACATGTGCTATTTTAATATTCTAGTAAATATAAATGTGAACTCCTACTTCAGTGGCAGGCCTTTATAGAAACACAAAGACAATATCCACCAATGTCAACAAACAGTTCCTGTGGCTATTATGTCCAGGTTCTATCACAGGTGCTGAAGATACAGAGAAAATACATTCTCTGCTCTCAAGGAGCAGATGCCCATAAGGAGGGTAGACACTACAATGTTTTTTCTTTTACTGTGAAGATGGCCATTATACCTTGTGGTAGAAATATGTCTTGTCATAGATTTAAAGAAGTGTTATCTATTGCTTAGGGTCACAATCAATAGGAATTGTGCCAATCTAATAAACACCCACTAAAAAAGGAAATTGTTAAACTATGATATGTACCTACCATGGAATACTACATAGCAATTAAAAAGAAACAAATTGATCCATGTGATTGCTATGGGAAGTTTTCAAAGACTTGCTGCTAAATGACAAAAGTGAGATGCTCTACAACTCATACAGTACGATGTTGTTTATGTACTCCAAAATCATATTAAGTAAGTGTATAGAAAAAGACTGATTAAGTGGTTAATTGGGGAAAAGTGGAACTGGGGGGACAAGAGATACAATTTTATCTGATCATCTGAATTCTTGGAATGAAAAATATTTATGTTTTAGTTGAATAATTAAAAATACATTTTAGACACACCATGTTCATGGATTGAAATACTCAACATAATAAAAATGCCAATTAACCTCACATTGATCTCTAGGTTTAATGCAATTCTTATCAAAATCCCAGAAATAATTTTTGTAGACTTAGAAAAGCTCATTCTAAAATTTATATGGAAAGGCTCAGGCCCTACAATTGCTAAAGCAATCCTGATAAAGAAGAATAGGAATTATAGTGGGAAGAATAATTCTATCTGATATTAAGTCTTAAGATATAGTTACTGTGAAGAAGACAGTGTGATAGTGATGGAGATATAGGCACATACATCAATGGAACAGAATAGAGAACTCAGAAATAGACCCACACAAACATGCTCAACTGATTTTTGACAAAGATGCAAAAGCAATTCAGCGGAAGAAGGAAATGCTTTTCAACAAATGGTGCTAGAGCAATTGGACATCCATAGGCAAAAAAACCCCCACAAAACTTCAGACTAAACGTCACACTATACAAAAATTAACTCAAAATGGATCATAGATTTAAATGTAAACATAACACTTTTAGAAAAATAAACATAGGAGAAAATCTTTAGGATCTTGGACTAGACAAAGATTTCTTATATTTGACACCAACACGATCCATTGAGGGAAACATTGAAAAACTAGGGCCTCATCAAAATTAAAAAAACATTTGCTCTGTGAGAGCCCATGTGAAGAGGATGAAATGACATAGTACAGTTTGGAATAAAATCTTTGCAAATCCCATATATGACAAAGGACTAGTATCTAGAATATATATAAAGAACTCTCAGAACCTAACAGTAAAAAAGCTTTTAAAATCCAATTAGAAAATGGGCAAAAAAACATGAACAGACATTTTATTGAAGAGGACATACAGATGCCAAATAAGCACAAGAAAAGATGTTCAGCATCATTAACCATCAAGGAAATTCAAATGAAAACCATAAGAAGATATTACTACATACCTATCAAAGTGGCTAAAATAAAAAAAGTGACGACACAAAATGCTGATGAGGTAGTGGAGAAACTGGATCACTAATGTAATTCTAGTGTGAATGCAAAAGGGTACAGCCACTGCAGAAAACAGTTTGGCAGTTTCTTCATACACTAAACATTCCACTACCATATAACTTATCAGTTGCATTCCTGGGCATTCATTTCAAAGAAATTGAAATTTATATTTGCACAAAACTTGTACATGAATGCTCATAGCAGCATTATTCATAACAGTCCCAAACTGGGAGCCATCCAAATGTCCCTCAATGGGTGAACAGTTAAACCAATTGCAGTGCATTCATCCCGTGGAATATAACTGAGCAACAAAAAGGAATAAACAGTTGATTTATGCAATGACTTGCATGGCTTCCAGGGCAGAATGCTGAGGGAAATTGACCAATACTAAAAGATTACATGCTATATGGTTCAAATTATAAACCATCTGTTGAAATGATAAATTTTAGAAATGGACAGGTTATTAGTGGTTCCTTGAGGTCAGGGAGAGAGGAGATGGGAAGAAGGTGAGTGTGATAAAAAAAAAAAAAAAAAGGGAAACAAAAGGGATTCTTGCAGTGATAGAACTCGTATGTATCTTGACTTTGTGGTGGATATACAAAGATACAGGTGATAAAATTTTATAGAATGAAAGGCACACACAAACACAGAAATGAATACAAGTGAAACTGGGGATATCTGAGTAAGATCAGAGAATTTTGTCACTGTCAATATTGTGATATTATACCATAATTTTACAAAAAATGTTATTGTTGGGGAAACTGAGTAAAATGTACACAGGATCTCTTTGTACTATTTCTTACAACTGTATGTGAATCTATTTTCCCCATAAAAAATTTCAAATAAAATACATTTTAAGAAATCATGAAAAAAAAAACTTGCTCTGCTTTAGCTTAAAGTACTACCTCTACATGAAAGCAGATTGGCTATTCATCCATGTGAGAATCTTGGTTAGATTTCTTATATTCTATAAATTTATATAGTTCTTACCATCTATTCATTTGATTCTCAAAGTATATGTTTTCTGGGATGACACCAAATACCTTTACTGTAGGCTCACAGCAGAGAATACAATCTTAAACTATCTGCTGTTCATAACACCTTTTAGAATCACAGACCACTTCCTGAATATGGAGAAAGCTTTGGCCCCTGTCAATAGAAAGTACACATTTGTGCATGCCCACACACCTTAACACATGACTGAAGAGAGACCACAGACACTGAGAAATGCTTTTATGGACTCCCTTGTTGAGAGGATTTCTCATAAATAGGCTCTATTTTCTTTGGCTCAATCAAAACTATCAGAAAGCTTCAAGCTTACACATTTGGGTAATATGGGACTCAAGTCTGTCCCATCCAAGTTTTCATTGAAATTATGACAGGTAATTAAAATAGGTGAAAACAATATCACCACCAAAAACTAGGTAACAGTCACGCATACATGACAAAAAAGATCTTCAAGAATTTTTTGTTATTTTTTTTGGTGCAGACAGTTCTAGATTGACCCATGACTTACACATTTCATTTGGAAACTAAGTGAAATAAACTACTGAACGGATCGCTAAAACCCCCTAAATAAGAGGGGCAAGGCAAAGGGTTGAGGACAGGAAGCACATCTTGATTCCGTCTGTGCCTCTGGGCAGCATGCCAGTGGCTAGAGGTGACAGTGAGGGAAGCCCAAGGCAGTGTCTACCTCCAGCTTAAGCTTGTCTGAGACTGTTCAATTATATAAAGGGTAGATCCCTGTCAAGACACACTGATATTGAAGGCAGTCTTGTCAGGCGAAGAATGAGTATTCACTCTGCCACAACTCATGGCTGATACAAAGAAGATAGAAAAAAGGTAAAATAAAAAGTTCTTCCATAGCAGCTCTGATTCAATTCTATCTTCCTGCTTCAGGTAAGGTAAGCTTCCTGCTTTGGCTAAGCTACCTGCTTCAGGTACGGTAGATTTATAGTAAATTTAAACTTTCCCTCATTCCTTTTACCTGAGAGATCTATACAGGACAATCTTTGAAACAGTCCTCTAGGTTGCCAAATGGTCAATTAGTTATTTATTTTGGCCTCTTAGCATTTACTATTGGTTGACCTTTTCCTCATTCTTGAAACACTCTGTCACTTGGCTTCCAGGTCACAAACACTCCTGCTTATCTTCCTTCCTCATAGGTCACCTCTTCTCAGCTTCCTTCACTTGTTCTTCCTGCTCTTCCTGAGCTCTGAATGTTGATTTTCTCCAAGACTCAGTTCTCAGTCCTCTTCTCTATTGCCACTCACTTGTTAAGATAGTTTCATATAATCTCATAGCTTTAAATACCATCTAGGCACTGATGATTCCCATATAGATTTCTCCAGCTTTGCCTTTCCCTTAAGCTCCAGACTAATATATTTAACAGATTGTTCAATGCCTCTGCTTGAATTTCTAATAGGCATATTGAGCTTATGTCCAAAATTGAACTACTGGTCAATCTCCCCTCAATACCATCCAGACACCCAGCCCTTCCACACACTAAATGGCACTGTTCAGGCCAAAATACAAAGCCCCGTGCTTAAATTCTATTTCTCTAATTCCTCATATCCAATTCATAGACAAGTCCTTTGGCTTTATTTTCAAAGCATGTCCTGAATTTTAATTCTTCTCTCCACCTCTATCATTATCATCATGGTCCAAGGCACCATCACCTCTTGCTTAAATTATACCCCAAAATTATCTTCACTTTCATTCTTTCTCATCCTAGTCAGTGCCTAGTTTCTATGTACAGCCAGTGTAATTCTGGCAGGTGTAAATAAGATCATGTAAAAAATAAAGAGGTCTATTATAGGAATTGGCTCACACGACCATGGGGAAAGGCAAGCTTGAATTCTCTCAGGCAGGCTGTAAATTGGAAACTCCTCTTCTTCCCCAGGAGAAGCTGGCTCGCTGAAGCAGAGATAGAAATTATTCTTTCTGACTTCTGAAATCCTTAGTTCTGGATTTAAGACTTTCAACTGAGTGGATAAGGAGACTCCCCTCATTACTGTGGGCAGTCTCCTTTGTTGACTGTAGATGCAAACAGCCATAGACACAATCAACTGACTATCAGTGCAAACCCATCTATTAAATAACTTCACAGTAACAATCAGGCTAGTGTTTGCTTGACCAAACCAACTGTATTCTGTAACCTAGGCAACCTGACACATGAAATTAACTGTCACAGAAACCAATCTGAAAAAATAATGTAAACATCTTCTATGAGATTATTAGTAACAAAACGGAGTAAAATATAGGCAATGTGTTTAATTTATGCAATTATCAAGATGTAAGAGAAGACTAAACATTGGGAGCTCATAAAAAGGGAAAAATAAGATTCAGAAAATGTACGTGGTGATAAAAAGCATTGTTATTTAATGGAGTACCACAATGAAAGTAATAAATACCAGGTTGATAGCATAGAAAACTGATTCAATGAAAGAAACTATAAGTTTGAATTGTTTTTTCAAAAGAAGAGAGGAAAAAACCACAAAGATCTAAAAGTGATGATAAAGGACATGAAGAACAAATTTAGAATATACAATATTCAAATAATAGAATTTGAAGAAGGTGAAATAAAGAGCAAATAGAGGAGAAGCAAACTCAAACAAAAAGTATTCAATCATCATTTATTTGCTCATTGGGATGGTTAATTTTATGTGTCAACTTGACTAGATTTTGGTGTCCAGTTGCTTGGTCAAACACTGTCCTATATGTTATTGTGGAGGTATTTTGTAGATGTGATTAGCACCCCCAGAATTGTGAGTTAATTTCTTATGAGTCAATTTCTTAAATAAGTCTATATATATCTACATATATATATGTACACATACACAGAACCAATAGGCTATATGATATATTATAATAGGATATAATATACATGCTTATAATATGTAATATATTATGGTTCTTCTTCTCTGCTGAACCATAACATTCTAATTTGATACACGAAATATATATGGAATGACCACTATGTGATAGATACTTACTAGGCACTGTGAATATATTTTAAGCAAAAAAATAATCAGGCACAGTCTTTGCTTTCAGTGAGATTACAGTCTACTGGGTGAGAACGATAAAAATAAATGTAAAATGAGATAAATGTTATGAATAAGAGGAACATGGTATTCTGGGACATAGAAAAATGTAATCTTACCTTCCCTGAGTAAATGAATAAGCAGTTATCTGAAGGGTATGTAGAGTTAATCCAATAAGAAAGGTATGGGTGGAGTTGGAGTACAGGACATGGAATAAATGTACCAAGCAGAGTAGCTTGTGCAAAGGCCCCAAGCTAAAGAAAAATGTGTGTACTTAATACTTATACTGCACTGCCTATCAATTAATTCTTTAAATGCTCATAAAAACACCATAGGTAGCTACTACTATTATCCCATCTGACACATAATGAAATAGAGGCACGAGAGAAAGAAAGACTTGAGTCAGCAATTTACAAGAATCACCAAGAACCAGGGAAAATGAATGAACGGCAACCAACACCTGGGGAGATTTTTGAATTCCATGGGAAAATGAACCAAAATGTGCTAATCTCACGCTTGGCCATAATATAAGGATGGGAGAGAATGCCTTTGAAGGGAAAAATTTTGTCCCAAGGAATTTTCATCTTACAAAGCCACCATTTGTGTGTGAAAACAAGAGGACAACCTATTTAAACCTGCTAAAGAACAGGAAATGAGTCAATCATTTCCATTCTAAAAAAAAACAAACAAACAAACAACTTGAAGATGTTTTCCAGCTAATCAAGTGATGACATAACATAAATAATCTAAGAATTGTAAAATTCTGATAAAAGAAAGGGCCATCAGTGAGCAACCAATGAAATATATAGTGAAGTTTAAATTGTTGTTAAAGTCATTAAATTTAATAGAATTTCAAACATAATATGGAAAAAGTAAATGTATAATGCTCTAGAAGTAACTCCCAATAAGAAAAAATATCAGGGAAGGAAGAACAAGTGAATGATGCAGAATCAAACAGACTAATCTAGAGCATGGACTTTTCTACAGGACACATACTGCAGTGGTTTGAAACTGTGTGTACCCCCCGAAAACCATATATTGGATTTAATCCATTCCTGTGGATGGTGAGATCTTTGTAGGTGAGATCTTTTGATGAGGTTTCTTCGGTTAAGGTGTGACTCACCTCAATCTGAATGGTCTTGATCCTTTTACTGGAGTCCTTTATAAGAGAATGAAATTCAGACACAAAGGGAAAGCCACGGAAACAAGAAGCTGAAAGCAAAACGAAACCTGGAGGAGAAGGGAGAGAGCAGCAGATGCCGCCAAGCATCTTGCCTTATGGCAGAAGAGCCAAGGATCTCCAGCAACCCGTCTTAGGGAGGGAAGCATTGATGATGCCTTGATTTGGAAATTTTCCTGCCCTCAACTGGGAGCGAATAAATTCCCATTAAGTCAATATATTTCATGGTACTGCTTTAAGTAGCCTAGGAAACTAAAACATACACACAAACATGCCTACATACATACATGCCTACATACATATACACATGCACATATATAAAGCATTGTAAGGGCTTACATGGGCACACTGGGAATCTAAGTTCAGCTTTCTATTCAAGTTTCCAAATGTTCATTTTCTTAGTCCTATAATAAATTATCTCAGTGAATGCTGGCATTTTTTCAACCTCTATCTTTGGAATTAGGGATAAGATGTTGGAAACAGACAGTATTTTAATCTACATATATGTTTTTTTACATTTTCAACCTTAACCACTATCTTCTTTCCTCACACTCTTTAAAAAGAAAGACAAGAATATTTTTGTTGCAAGTTGATGGAATGTTAAATTGTCAGTTCAAGCTTTCTCCTCTCAACTTCGGAAAACGACTTCAAACAAATTTGAAGTCATCCATTCAAATGACATATATGTCATATAGATATGTCCCGTTTCCAGAGATGAAACAATATTTTGCAAAACTAAAATATATGTGATGGAAAAAATACAATACAAACCTTGGCCTCAAATCCACAGAAGTACAGCTTGTAGCTTGGAAGGAATCTATGCCCTTAGGTTGGTATGATTATGCCATCAGGTAAACAGTCTACAGGGATACTTTTTGCTCCAGCAACTGCAAAATATTTTGTTGTCAGATACTGGAAATCTTTTGATATGCTCTCTTAATAGGAAAAGTAAACAGGTATCACATATTTCTGTAATAGCAACATTGGGTAGGTTCAACTATGTGAAGAAAAACAAATGGAAAAAGACATTGTGAAGCAATTTTTAAAGAGTGAAGAAGTTATCGACCACCTCTGGTTATAAATATGAGCAAAGTTTCTTCCTTATGGCCATTTCATAAACAGTTTCCAAAGTTAAAGAGGTTAAACTATAGAAAAGGATTTTTTAAAAACTCTTTAAACTTAGTTGAAACTGGAGGCTCAAAAGTGTCTATTTATATGTTTGTATGCACCCGAACAATAAATGTGCCAAATCTCCAGCATACTAGTTGAAGAGGCAACCATGCAACAATTAGAAATAAACACAAAAATGAGTGGCAGCTTTGTAAACCTCTTTGAAACTTTATGTGCCTTATACAATATATGTGGAAGTCTGAATATAGCATTTATATGGAAAATCATAACAGTTTCTATAAAGACAAATATATTTTCCCCATAAAACATGTATGCATGCGTGCACACACATACACTTAAAGATGTTCTCTGTCTTACTTAATCCTGCTTTTCTATGCAAGCCAGAATCATCTTTGCTCAACACTATAGGCAGGATTCCTGAGTAAATCTCAAAGGACGGATGTATGAATAAAGAAAAGCCCACCCTTACTAGCATACCATGGTCCTTTATTTTCTGACATTCAGTAGTAAATTGGAAGCAAGTCGAGACTCAGTCATAATGCTAGAAGGCAGAATGTTGTCCACATTAAAAGCATTGGTAGGATCTACCATAACGTAAGAGGCACCAAAATGTAGATTAGAAACAGTGGAGAATTTTAATCTGAAAGAGCCACAAAGTACGTAGCATACAGCCAAAGCAGAATACTGCTGTGCCTGTTCTCACTCTCATGGTGCAAAGCTTATGCTGAGCTAAATGAGAAAAAAAATGTTTGAATACGTTCAAAAGCCTGGAAATAATTTTGTGCTTTTCTATGTTGGTTATTATTGTACCTGTCGGGAAGGGACATACTATATGAATATAGTTATTAAATTATTGTCCAGGCTTGACTTCACCATTCTAAACAATACAATTTCCTTTAACATATTCCCATAGTCCCCATTTTTCAAGTCTTTAATTAATTTCATTACTCATTACAACCTTTCCAGTGTCTCCGTGCCACCTCGGCTTGCTGCTTTAGAAAAATTTAGCCCAATGGCATTGTAACGCAGCTCTTGGTGTTTAAATTTGTTAAAGTTGTGCTGAGCTGTCATGGTGATTTTCATATAATGTTATTGATGTACACATGATATTAATATTATATTTATAGTGTCATTTATGTGAGGTCTCTAGGGAATTTCTAGATGATTGATGAAAGCATCAGTATATTTGAGAGTCCAAAGGCTTAGTTTCAAGTAGTTATGTTGTCACTTAGTAAGGTATTGCTAGAATTGAAAATTCAGTTAGTGTTCCCTTCTTCTCAGGGAAATAAGAAAACATGCTGTGGTTGTTTAAACCATAAGAGTATATTCCATTCTCTTTGCAAATCAGTTGCATTCTGTTTCTAGCCTTATGCTCTGAACAGTATAGTATCAAGACACTACCAGTTAAAAGGATTCTTGAGACCAGGTCATTTATGTTAGCAGCTTATTTTGTGAAATTAACACATTGTATTTGTAATAGGGTCATTGTAATGGAAATCTATTCTTCTGCAGTTGACTCCAGAGACCACAAGTCATTTTCCCTGCCTGGAGACATGTTTTCAAGAAAAAAGCCAAGAGATGGCTTTAGGTTGTTATGGAGGTGACATTGCTGGCAAAGATAAGCTTAAATATTTGAAACAGAACCATAGGCTTACCTTGTTCCTAAAAGTGACAGCTTCACTCATTAAAAAGATATTGTGAGAAAGAAATTTTAAAATCCTCTAAGTTATTGAGCTTTCCATATTCTTCACCTTAAAAGATTTAAAAAAAGAGCCGTAAGAATTTAGATCCCATAGGCAAGTGTCTTTCAGTGGTTAGCATCTCTTCTTGTGGCTATAATGTGGTATCACGGAAAGAGCACTTTCCTAGGAGTCGGGAGACCTGCACTGGAATCCAGATTTACCATTAATGGCCATGGAACCCTGTCTTGCCACTTAATCATTATGAGTTTCAATGTCTTTTTTGTAAAATGAAGGGGTTGAACCAACATTCCCATCTTAGATAAGAAATCTATTTTGTTCAATAACTTGCTGATTTCTACCCTTCATTGTTAGGGCATATTTAGAATAGTTCAAGAGAATATTTGATCACAAAGATACATATTCCACATCCTGTGAGGCAAAACATGGGGCTGCTTGCATGTTTGAGCACTTCCTCAGAGCACAGCCTTACCAGAGCATTCATAAATACCCTCCCAACCTTACTCAAGAATATGACACTCATTATTAAAATTGAACAAGTGTTCCTTCTTCATTTCTCTAATTTTTGTTTGTAAAATCTATATAGAATAAATGCATTTTTAGCTACTTCTAGAGGGAAAGATAAAATGGGGGCATTTCATCGTCAGTCCCCTGTGAATTGGCCATTAGCATCTCTGTGTGTTTCGAAAATTTCTAGTTACGTCTAACATAACGCGTAAAATATGGGCAACATTATCAAGGAAGTGCAGTCACTGCAATCTGTGTACTTGGGAATATACATCACTGGCTGATGTTCAGATTAGCTGAATAATAAAATATTATATAGTATATTTTATAATATATATTAGTATATAATTAAATGTATTACATATTATAATAATGCTATTAGGCCCATTTAAAAAATGTGCATTAAGTTATGCAAAAAAGCCAAGTGGGTAATCATGGAAGACTAGAACTTGTACCATATGAAATTTTGTGTAGGGCTTTGCTTCCATTACCTCTGTCTTTGCTTGACAATTGCACTAGGTTAAAAAACCAATGGGGTACTTACCTTATTTTAGTCGAGTCACCTAGGCAGCTTAATCTTTTTTTTTTTACTACAAATTCATACATCTCATTTATTTTTCTGATTAGTAATATATTCTTATAAAACATTCAAATAATACAGAAGTGACTAAGGTATCCACTATAAGTCTCCTATAATGTGCAGAAAGGTTAGGAAAGGTCAGGAGTTTCTGTTGCATCCATATTAGTTATAAGATATTATGGCCAACAAAAGAATGAAACATTTTCTGGTTTAAAAAAAACAAACTGAAACTATGAGGAACAGCATAACAGTGTGTCTGTTTTCCAAATATGGCAATTCAAAAGGTAAACAAGCATTTCTGAAATATAAAGACAATCACGAGAAGAGTGAGCCATGTCAGATATCTGAAGGATGACCCTAAATTTTCATTTTATTTTCTAACAGAACATGTCCTTTAACATGTCCTTTCATGGTCAACAAAGTCAAAGGCAATACAATAAATGATTTAATATAGTGCTCTGAAACCAGACTTAATAATCAACAAAATTAACAGAATATGAATAAAGCATATACATGAATAAAATAAAAACATAGAAACACTGCTTTTGTGTGAGAAAAGTATTAATAATTTATGACTCCACCACCCTTTCCCAATTTTCTTTAAAAACACTCTCATAAAGTAGGAAATGAAAGGGTCCTTCTTCAATATAGAAAAAAAAAGTCTATTTTAAACCAAAACTAAATAACATAGTTAATCATAAAATACTAGAGGCATTATTATTATAGCCTATTAAAGAATAAAATAAAGATTAGACTTCTTAATTTTAAGTAAGAATAGAAAGTAAACACTAAATTAATGTTAATCTTGGTTTCTTTTATCTTCATTCAAAAACAATCAACTTTCAAGAAATATTTTTAGGCTCCAATAGTGTGAGGGTTTGGGAACTTTGGTAAGGAGCAAACACAGTTGCTGCATTTAGAGAATTCATAGTCTAGAGGGGAGGTAGACAAGTATACAGGCAATTTTCTGTGATAAAGGTAAGAACTGAATGCTGGGGAAGCATTTCAGAAGGCAACGCAACTGCAAGAAAGGGTAGTTTCTGCTGAGTGTTAACAAGTAAACAGGACCGAGATAGGACACAAATTGAAGAGGGGGATTGTAGGTTCTAGATAAAAGGAGAGGGATATGAAAAGACATTGGCATGAGAGATGGCTGGTAGAGTAAAGAACTGTAAACATTCAGGATACCTTTCAATCTCATGGAAAAGGCACTTGTTTAAACCGTCCCCAGGAAGTCAAGCTCCACTAATTTTGAATTTTGATATGTTTTGAAAATAGACTATTATATGATTGCATTTCTTATGGCTGAGTTGGCATTAGCTTATTATTGCAGGAAAACCTCCCTTACCAATGGTTTTACTTAATTCCCAGTGGCAGCAGAGACAGAAAAATATACTTCCATACATGCCAATTCTTACATTAGCCATTGTGTTTAATAATTCTTTTGCTCAAACATCAATGCCTGATCTCTGACTTTATATTTAATATCTGCTCTAGAAACCCCAGAGTATTTCCAGCTTTCTCAAAACCACAGGGCTAGCCATATAGGGTTGTCTTTAAAAACCTTACACAATTCAGAATTTATAGCAGAAGTGCTTGATTAGGTTCTGTCTGGAAGCCAGATAGGATTCACATCAAATCTGGAAATCATCTTCATAAAGTCTGTTCATTTTCCCCCCATTTTATATTCTTCAGACCTTTAATAGCACTCTGGAATTTTCCATGTGCCCTAATGGGATGAAACATCATGCTCACAAATAAGATCTCACATTTCATTTCGGCAAGATACTTTTGTTTACTTTTAAAAGAAGCTTCATCTTTTGTTTGCAGGTAGAAGCTCATTTTGAATGAGAGGAGAGTTTCTATTGTGGTTTCTACTAGAAAGTTTGCAGTCTTTCCCTATTGACCTTGGAAACTAATCTCTGTACCCCCAGCATCTAAAGCAGTGTCTTGAACATATTGGGCAGTCAACAAATAATTATTGAATAAATTAATGAATGTTGATGGCTCTACATTCACATTACTGACTAAATGGTCTCTGAGGCCAATTTCAGCTATAAATTTCTAGGATTCTGTAGAAAAAAAAAGTAAAGGTCCATATCTTCTTGGAAATGTTCCAAAGAAACAAACAGAAAAACTCCCAAACAAAAAAAGAAGAGAAGGAGGAAGAAAAGGAGGAGGGCGGGAAGAAGAGGGAAAAAACCCTGTAGGTGGGAAATCTATCACAGAGCATGGAGCCTTTGGAAATGGTCTGGGGTGCCCCATGTCATGCAGATTCAGTCACCACAGCTCAAATAATTACTATCTGCTCCTTCAGGCAGTAATTTGATCCCTAACAGTTAGGTCAATGTCTGGGTTTGTTGAATCATTTGGAGTACACGTCCTAGGTAATAAAAGTGTCCTGACCAGTTAAAGAGAAGTTATAAAGACTCCAAAGCAGATTTATTTAGTTGGAAATGTTATTTGTCCACTTCTGAAGAAGCTTGAGGAATTCATTAAAAAGTAAGGATTTCTATTAAGGAAATACAAGAGCTTGACAATTAAACAAAAATTGACATACCTTTGGACTTTCGCCTCCTTGATATGCCCTTCCTAGAATACACACAGTATAAAATGATGCTAGTTTTCCAAGACACATCATAAAACTTAGATCATTCTTAAATTTAAACACAGTTTCTATTTTTTCATTAAAGCCTTACTGGAAGTGTGGGTGAGTGACATGATAGGGGGATGGAACAGTTAAAACACAGCTGATGCAACCGTAGGGAATGTTTAATGGTGTTACACAGGGGACATAAGATACGCATGATCTCCCAATCCAGTTGTCTCCTTTTGTCCTTTGAAACCAGTTTGCAATGACATCTCTCTGAAATTATTGGATTATAAATATGTTCCATATTGCAGTGGAACAGAAGCGTAAGAAGTAAAAACAGGATACTTAGATTAGAGAGAGAGAAGGAAAGAGACAAAAACTCCATTAAATCACTAATTCATCAAAGATTTGAGTACCTATTATGTGTCAAGCATTGTTCTAGGACCTTATGATAGAGCAGTGAACAAAACATTTCTGCTTACCTAGATCTTACATTTTAGTAGAAGAAGATAGTAAAAATAAATTGTGTACATAAATAATTAAACAAAAAGAGTCCCTGTCAGAATGTGATACGTGCTATAGAGAAGAAAATAAGGAGAAAAGGAAAGATGGGATTGGAGAGATGGGGAAGACAGGCAGATATTATGGTTTTAAACAGGCTTGTCTGGAGAAAGTTCCCTGAAAAGATGTGTTTAAGCAAAAATCTGAAGCAGGTGATGGAGCAAGCAATGAGGTTATCTAGGGAAGAGATGTTGGCAGAAGAGGCTCTTTTTTCTGTAACAAGAAACTGGCCTCAATATTTTGTTTAGCATATTGAAAAAAGTCTAGGTTTTAAAAAAGTATAGAAGACAAGGACTCCTGAGTCTAAACTTTGATCAGTTTCAGAATTCTCAAGCAGTTAGTATGAAACATCCTGCAAACAAGAAATAACCGCTTGGCAAAGACTAGCATGGACTTTAGAAGAACATAAAATCCGCGGGTGATGCGTGAAAGCTCTTACAAAAGATGACGTGGAATAAATTGCAGAGTTGCTTCCTTTAGAGCTTCTGGCTCAAGGCTTCATCAGTGCTTATGTGGGAGGATCAGAGGTTAATATCAACCACAAACCACCGGGTCAAGAATTTGCAGTTTCTTGAGACTAACATTTATGAAAGCTCAGTATGGGTCACACCATTTCCAAAGTGCTTTCCAACGCTATTGAATTTGATACCCACTAAGACCTTAAATGACAGGTGGGATTATTATCCTCATTTTATAAAGAATAAAACTAAGGCATAGAGAGATTCAATAATTTTTCCACACAGCTCGTAAGTGGTGGAGCCAGAACTTGAATCCAGGCAGTTTGTTTCTTAAATTACAAAGAAAAATGTATCTGTGTTCAAGTCAACTATGCGGAAAAAAAGAGAGAAATTTCTCTTACTTCCTGTTGTTTAATTCAACAATTTTTAAGAAACACGTCATGAATTAGAATTTAAGCTATCTTCAGACATTATTAAAAATATTTAAACAAGGTGGAAACCTAACTATCAATTGCTATTATGATCAACACCCTCCCCTCACAAGCCCAGCATATTCCTGAATGTGCTATTTAGTACATACACGGGATGAGAAAACTAAATAGGGCAGTGGAAACCCAGAGAAAAGCCCTCCTTATCGCTGCAGGAGGGCAGCAAACAAGGTAATTACATATAAAATACAGAAATTAACCATGGTCTCTGAGGAGAGGGCCATTAGGTTTTTGTCCAGTAATTTACAGTGAATTTTCAGAAATCAAATTGGAAACACCTGCTATTTATCTGTCTCGCATCACTTTAGCAAGCTTCATCTAATCTTTCCACCCTTATCCCCTTTTTGCACCATTATTTTCTGAAAACCTTATGAATAAAATCTGGAAACAATGCAGAGATTGAAAATAAAAATACAATTTTCCCATATCAGGTTTTTAAAAGCTGATAAAAGCTCTTTTTTTATAAAAAAAAAGAGATGTAAATAATAAGTACTCTTTCAAGTACTATTTTTAAATATTGACAAATGATCACTGGGCTGTTGCCTAGGAAAATATTTTTAAAAGCCCCTTTGTTATTAACAAAACAAATTAATGTCATTACTTGTGTTAGCTATTTGGATTTCTTCCCAAACTCTTATGTTGAACTTAAGTAATTCACTGTATGCATATCTTCTACTGAATTATCTA
>JAQZBX010026913.1:0-28680 GCA_029593785.1 Cabassous unicinctus
CTTTATCATGAAAGTAAAATGTCAACCTAAATATAATGGGAAAAAAATATTTGGGAACCATGTACATGATAAAGGTTTAACATTCAGAATATATAAAGAAAGCCTTCAACTTAGCAACCAAAAGACAAACCAAAAGACAAACCAAAAGACAAACACTCCAATTTAAAAATAGGAAAACAGTTGAACAGATATTTCTCCAAACATGAAAAGATGCTTAGTATCATTAGCTGTTAGGAAAATGCAAATCAAAACCACAAAGAGATACCATTTCACACTCACTAGAATGGCTAATACTAAAAAAATAAATTAGAACATTACAAGTGTTGGTGAGGATGTGGAGAAATAGGAACACTGATTCATTGCTGGTGGCAGTGTAAAATGGTATAGCTTCTGTGGAAGACAGTTTGGCAGTTCCTCAGAAATTTAAGTATAGAATTACCAGATGACCTGGCAATCGTATTTGTATATACCCCAAAGAATTGAAAACAATGGCTCGAACAGATATTTGCACACCAATGTTCATAGCGGCGTTATGCACAGTTTCCAAAAGATGGAAACAGCCTAAGTATCCATCAATTGATAAACGGATAAACAAAATGTGGCATATACATACAATGGAATATTATTTAGTCATAAAAAAGAATGAAGTTCTGATACACGCAAGAACATGAGTGACCCTTGAAGACATCATGTGTGAAATATGCCAGACACCAATGGACAAATATTGTTTGATCTCAGTGATCTGAAAGAATAAGCAAATTGATAGAGTCAGAATCCAGAATATAGGTTACCAGGGCATGGTGTAAGTATAGGGAATAGGGAGTTGAGACTTAAAAGGTACAGTGTTTCTGTTTGGGACCATGGAAAACTTTTGTTAATGGATTGTCGTGATGGTAGCACAACATTGTGAATGTAATTAACAGCACTGAATTACATGTTTGAATGTGGTTAAAAGGGGAAATTTCAGCTTGTATATATGTTATTAGAACAAAATTTTTGAAAAATCCATGGAACTGCACAATGCAAACAGTGAACCCTAAGTGAAAGCTTGGACTGTGGTTAATAATTGTAAAAATGTGCTTTCATCAATTATAGCAACTGTACCAAGGCAAGGTGTTAATAAGAGTGTGGTATATAGGAATTCTGCATTTTATGCATGATTGTTCTGTAAACCTACAGCTTCTCTATTACAGAAAAGGAAACAAAAATATCCAGAGGGATGTAATGTCAATATATTTATCTGGCATGCTAGGAATAAAATACAAATTAAGTTGTGCTTTATTCATATGGCATTCTTCGGGAACGAAGTATTCCCAGGAAATTAAATTTTTTCATTATCGCTCTTAATAGCTAAATTCTTCTTAAAATTTTAGGTATACTTAATGAAATTTCTCTCTAAAATGTGTTATACTTCCTGTTTTGTGAAAATCAGGCTATATTGAATTTAGTTTTCATGATGAATATTTTTATCTTATTAAGAGTCATTAATACTTCCACGGCTGTTGCAATTTGAGAGATTTATTTCTATACTAGCTGCCTTAAAAGATTCTCTTGCTTTAATAGTTACTTTTGCCTTTTATGGTCTTGCTTCCTAAAGTCTTTTCAGTTTGTCTTCATGTATTTTAAAGTTAAAAATCAGTTTATCTAAATGATACCTGCTTATTGTGGCTATCTCTTCCTTTCTCCTGTTAATTTGCTACCTCCTTCTATTCAGAATTCAGAGGCCACACAGATGATTTTTCCTAGGTGGCCGCAGTTTGCCTTCAGTCAGTGGTCTTTCCTCACCGCCAAGTGTGCGCCAGTGTTCTGGATAGTCGAAGCCACTGGGAATCTGACCTGCGGATGAGTGGGGTTTTCTCTGCATTAGCAAAATACCTATTCAGCAGGAGGCACAGGCATTTTAACTCAAGGATGTTAAATTGGTCTGTTACTGAGGAGATAATGAGCAGTAAGGTGGCTCATTATTTTGGAAGGTCTGAGAAAATTGGCCACATACAATAGTACAAATACCATGTGATCATTGCAGGGGGAGGGGGGGGTTTGAAGGTTTTCAAATTTTGTTTCTTTTTTAATTTTCTTTTCAGAAAATTGTGGTAGTCTGTAAGTTTGCTTGTGCTTGCCTTCCCAAACTTAAAATTATGATACAAATTTAATTTCCTTATTTCCTCTCATTTCAGTGTGACAAAATTAGGCAAGAACGAGATGAAGCTGTTAAAAAACTGGAGGAATTTCAGAAAAGTATGTAAGCATTTCAGTGGGATTATTTATAACACATGTTATAATGTTTGGGGGATTATGTATTTTGGGAATAAGGGGGTGTACATATTCCTTCTGTTTAGTTGCTGATGCATTGGGCATCTGATCAAGAAAGCAAGACTTACCTTCTGATTTGTTGATGAAATGCCCTGGCATTGCTGTGATTTTTTAAAATGATGGAATGAGCATTATTATTTTATGTGTATGTTATTATAAAATGAACTGTGTTCTTGTTATAACTTTTATTTACTATGCAGAAAAGTTAAAGGAGAACAAAAATTACTTATTTTGACTCAATGAGACAAACCATACTTGATAGTTTATATTCTATCCTTCCTCATCTTTTATCTGTGTAATATATGTACCTGCCAAAAATGGGATCATGCTTTGCATTCAGTTTTTTAACCTGCTTTTTTCAGTACACAGTTCATTGTGGTCATCTTTGCATGTCAGTAGAGATGTGTATCAGTTTTCATCGTTGCCTATAGTATTCCATTATGTGATAGGACCATACTTTGAAATATTCCTTCACTGGTGGGTGAATTATTTCTCCCTTAGTTATTATAAATAATGCTTTGATAAGTGTTCTTATGCACACATCTTTACAGTGGCCTGGTTAGTTTCTTAGGTTCATTCATGGAAATGGAATTACAGGTTCAGAGAACTTACACATTTTTAAGAATTCGAATGTTTGAAATTGCCCTCTCAATAAGGAAAGTTATATTCTCACGAAGGCTGTAGGTGACTAACACCCCATAATCTTCTTCTGAATTTTTGCTGTTATTTCTTCATGTGGAGTAAATCTGTTGTTACTTTATCCCCTAAAGGGCAGAGCATAGCTGATCACACCCAGAAGGATCTGATGGAAATACATCATGGGAGAAGGGCCCGACCTTAGCAGGGAAAGAGACCCTCTTCCTTGGAAAAAAGGCCTTTCTCCATCATTCTACAGAGGCCGTAGCAGTCATTCTGTTTGATTATATCATAAAGTGTTGACTTGATAACAGCACAACAAAACATTTTATTCTGGTTGAAGGAAAAACAGCCATAAAAATGCAGCATTATAGTTAAACTTCAATAAACCCAGTTTATTTTTCAGTGGCTGAATTAAAAGCTAAGGGGGATATTGTTGATATCACCTATCTACGGAGGCCAATATGCTATTGTAGAAATATCTCCTATTTGTGAAAATATGCACTGCAGTTGCATTGGGCTCACTCCTTCCCTAATGCAGGATTAATGGAACACTCTTAAGCTTCTTCTGTATACTATTGACATTGTTACCAATCAGTGTGCTTGAATTATTGATAGCAGATTGGCATACTCGGTCAGGTTCTTATGCTTGGATTTATCAAATATTTTGGTCCAGGTAAGTAGCAGGGATTTTGTCTCCTGAATTATGAAAATAAGTGGAAACAACCCCCCTCTCCCCCAAATCAACCTTTAGAGTAACCTGTAAACTTTGCTTTCATCTGCCATCTGGAGGCCTGGTTCTTGAAGTATAGGAAGGATGGCTGAATAAGATTCCAGAAAAAGCTTTGAGAGGCTGCAGAGTTCTCTTCTCCTTAGCTTAAGGTGCTTTTCTTAGCTGGTTTAATCCATATTTCCGTGCTATCCGTGCCCCTCTGCCAGCTCTTCCTGAACCTCTCTTCCTGCACAAAAGGACACAACCACATGGCAAAGCTATGTTCACTAGAAAGACAGATTCCCGTGAAAGGAATGAAATCGCTTCATGTCTTTTAGGCTGAAACATTAGGCCCTTTGCTCTGTTTTAGGGCACACAAGCCAGCCTTCAAGGCTGCTGCTTACCGCATGAAAACCGAAGTAATCTGAGTTGAGGAAGAAGTTGTGGCATGTTCCCCACGTACACTTTAGAGGCATGCTGCATCTAGATATCTCTGGGAATTGGCTGGATGGGGAGGAGTTTTGCTCAGGAAGCAATGTCAACGGTGGTCTCACCTTGAAATATGGTGAGTTAGAAAGGAACATAGAAAACTGGAGTCACCTAGAAATGACTTGGGCTTGGCTTCACACACTTAGAACTCTCATTTGGGATATTTTCTTTGACCGCTTTGGGCCTTGGTTGCTCAAATATAAAGTCGATATGGTAATACCTACCTCGGAGATTGTTGTGAGGGTTTATGAGAGAACACATGCAAATGATTTAGCACAAGATTGGACACGTAGTCGAATTCAAGAAATGCTGTTGGTATTGTTTTCTAAGTGGTGCTATTTACTACAGAGAGTGTTCTTGTAAAAGAGTGTCAACAGATGAACTTAGGCCAGATACATTTTTTCAGTCATTCAACAAATATTTGTTGAGAGCCTGTTTTGTATAGGGCATTGTGCTAGGTGCAAGAGAATCAAATATGAGTAAAACAGAATCCCTACTCCAATGCTCATGTTTAGTAGAAGACCAAAACAAGTGCAAAACCCAGTTGCCCTGCAGTGTGATATATACTATGATGGCAAGGATTGGAAGTGCGCTTTGGGGTCATTGACGAGGAGAGACAAACTTTACTAATTCCAGTAGACTGAAGGAAGCAAGAGTAGATGTGCTTTTAGGATTATACTTTAAGGTCTCAGGTTAAAAAACAAACAAACTTTTATTGTGGAAAATTTTAAACTCAATAAAAGTGGAAAATTAGTATAATGAACTCCTATGTACCCATCATCCAGCTTCAACAGTCAACCTTCTTTCATCTGTACATCCACACACTTACATTCGCCCTCTCACCACCACCCTCAATTAATTTGAAACTAATTCCAATCATAATATCATTTTATCTTTAAATATTTCAGTGTATGTTTCTAAAAGATAAGGATTCTTATTTTTTAACATAAGTGCATTATTAGAATCACTTTATTTGTACATCTTTTTTCTTTTTTAAACCTCCTGTCATCCAAATATGAAACTGTTTTAGGAGTAGAGGCCATAAATATTGGAAATTATTAGACAAATCCAAGTTCAAGTACGTAAGGCAAATCATTAAATGAACAGCTAAAGGCTTTTTAAAACTTTTGTCCTTTGAAGCGTGCAAAAAAATTAATATATTAAAAAAATATTATTTGGGGTCATATGATCTAACTTTTGATTTTGGAAACAAAATTATGCCTTTTAAACATATAAATTGCCCTTTGAAATATGTCCTTCCCTCCTGAACCTAGAAAGTTGATAAGTAGGTACTTGTACTACCAATTTAGCATTGTGATAGTTTCTTTCTCCCCCCCACCCCGGCTTTTAAAAATATATATATACTTTTTTATTTTTTAGAAGATACTTAGATTACATAAATGTTACATAAAAAATATAGGGCTTCCCATATGCCCTGCTCCCTCACCCTCCCACATTTTCCCACATTAACAACATCTTTCCATTAGTGTGGTACGTTTGTTACAATTGATGAACACATTTTGGAGCATTGCCACTGAGCATGGATTATAGTTTACATTGTAGTTTACACTCTCTCCTGCACGTTTTTGTGTTACTACAAGATATATAACAACCTGTATCTATCAATGCAATGTCATTCAGGACAATTCCCAAGTCCCGAAAATGCCCCCAAATTACACCCATTTTTCCCTCTCCCTCCCCTCAGAACCTCCAGTGGCCACTGGCTCCACATCAGTGATAAAAGTTCTCCCATTGCTAGAATTACAGTAAGTCTATAGTAGAATAATGGTAAGTCTACTACGAATAGTTTCTTAAATGAACAATTCAGGCACAATTTTCAGTTTCCTCTTTTCTCTCTCTGAGGAAGAAATGAAAAAAGCCCACCTGATGGAGTGTACTATGTCAGAATTAGAGAAAAAAAATGTGGGCCAGTGTTACCTCACTAAGTTGATCAAGTTAAATTATATGGCAGCTTTTTGTAAAATGTTTAGAAATTAAATGTTTCTTTTCCCCTTGCCCCTTTTTTGCTAGGCCTAAACCTAATGCTGAAAGAATTTTCTTACTCTTCCATGAGCAAGAATGTTACTGAATAAAAAACCAAATTCCTATGAAAAATGCAGAGTGTTTATGTTTTTGTTATGATAGTGGAAATACCAGATTGTGGCAGAAGATGTCAAGTAGTTAAAGCTAAAAATTCAAAGTAATATTTGATGTTGTAAAAATTGTGTAGGTTTCTTTTCTCTTTCCTTCACATTTTTGAAGAACCTACCTTGTAAACATAGTGATAAAATGCCTGGAATATTAGGATTTTAAGGAAATAATAGAGCCTATTATTTAAACTACAATATAAAAGGCAATTATATTGATGAAGAGCTACACGGGCTTTGTGTGTGTGAATAAACTTGGCCTGTGTTCAGCTTCTATTTGTTCTTCTGGCATAAACACATATTGTGTGTGATTCCAGTTTAATGGGGACCCGTTTGTATGCCAAGCAGCTGCATTTTAGGGCCTATTGCGTGATTTCATAGCTCTCTGAAAATTGGTTCTATTCAGAACAAGAGATAGAAGAGGAGAAGGGGGGTGGTGAGGAAGGGGGGGGGAAGCTTCAACACACAATCATTTCTTTTCAATTGGAGCCAGAAAGGTTGATGACAACATGACCATTGTGTTATAATGATAAGACCACTAAGGCATCTGTACCTCTCATCAAGGCTTTCACACAACAGCAGATACAATTTAATTCACTGCTCTGTCAGCAGTGCTGATACCATTATGCCGTCTGTCTCCACAGTTATAATCACTGTCCTCTGAGAAATGCAGTTGAAATGATCTTGAGCAGTCAAAGAAACTCTCAATTAAGGCTGCCACTTCCAATGTGTCAGATTGTGTCTTATGCACTTGGTACAATTTTCACTTCCAATCCTGTTTATTTACAATGTCTACCAGTAATTACGCTTAACGTGTCATTTAGTGAGGGGGGCCCCTGCCAAGCCGATTGTTGGGTGCTGCTGTACCATTGAGGGGGAGTTTCTTGAAGTCAATGCCATCAGCAGCTTTTAGGCCCTGATGGGATGCAGTAGTAATGTTGGTAATGCAAGGATCGTGCTCATCAAGTCATAATTAGATGCCACTCAAATGTGCCACTTGTAATAACAGTGTTGATTCATGTTTTTCTCGGTGACTGCAACTACTAATTAGTTAAGTGGTTTTTGGTTGGCCTGCATTTGCTGCAGATTATTATTACCCCTGAAAAAAATGTCAAGGTTAGAGATGTTTCTGGCCATTTAGTGCTGCTTTATGAATTTGAATATTAACATAATAAGAACTTTGGACAGACTTAGGAAGTAATACATTTTTGTATTTAATTTGGAGAGAAATTTTTCCCCTGAGTTTAATCATAATTGCAGGTTAATTAAGCTTAAATGAAGCAAAAGTAATCTCTCTTTGTGTTATGTGAGCCCAGTGCTTTTTGCCTAACTTTGTTGGGTTTCACATTTGGGTATCTTTTAATTTTTTTTTTTTTTAAGCCAAACAAATGTCAATAAGTATACATGTCTACAGTTAGGTTTGAGATTCTGAGCATTTTCTTTTAACTGGAAAATCTGGGAGGGAGGAAATTAGCAGGATCTTTAAAGCATAATCCAAGTTCCAAAATGCTTTGTACCTTTAAATCTCAGTTTATATAAACCAGCTATCAAAAATCTAAAAATTCCTATTCTTCAAGAATTGGTAAGACAGCAAGTAAAACTTTATTTTTTTTTCTAATCTTCCTGACAATTTATGATGCAAGGAACAATTTATTTCATCTGCTTTTATCATCACATAGTACATAAATCTCGTTGCTTTACCTTTCTGCCCTGGAGTTTACTAAACTCAATAGTTAGTAGCTACTTTGTTGCTATAAATACTAATATTGCAATACTTACCTTAGCTAAGCTGTCACATTGTTGTCCTAGCCAAGAGATCAATTTAAGATTTATTTTTCTTTCCTTTCTCATTAGCTAATTTTCCTAGTTAGATCCATGCCAAGAAAAGGAAGTCATGTTTGCCATTTCTCTTTATTCACGAGTGATACTTTTGTTTAATTCAGCAGATATGTCTGTGGATATGTATAAAGTTACACCAAAAATAGACTTAAATAAGGTTACAACTTAAAAAATCGCCTGAATAGCTCTCTTACAATGTGCATAATAGTAGTAAAGTTTCTTCATGGTCTTCTTTTTTTCTTTCTATGTTAAAATATTAGCTAAGATTTAATCAGGATAGCGTATAGAAAACTTTTTTTTTTTTTTCCAATTATATCTGAAGGTCTGGCCAGCTAAAGAATTGAAGTATTCTTAGTCATGGGACAAGATGCGTAGGCTTCTGGAATAGCTGACTAATCTTTGAATGATGAGACTTTTTTCCCCCCTCATTCCTAGTTTCTCACATGGTTATAGAGGAAGTTAATTTTATGCAGAACCATCTTGAAATAGAGAAGACTTGTCGAGAAAGTGCTGAAGCTTTGGCAACAAAGGTGAGATTATTCTAATGCGGGAATTTTACCTGAGCCTTTTTGTTTCCTCTGGCTTTTCTAAACAGTGACTTCTAACATTTTTTGCTTTTTTAGTTCTCTAATCAATTTTCTACCTGGATGATGAGGAAAGTGTCCTAAAATCTCAGAATCTTAGAATATGGTTATGTAAATATCTGCCTTAATGGAAATGTTATTTTGATTTTGTGTGTGTGTATTTCAGCTTTTGTCATTTTTGCCTGGGAAATACGGTCCCAGAGTAGTGTGTTGAACTGGACTTTCCATTTGGTTTAAATGGTAACCAAGTTTAAAACTAACCTGGTGTGACATAAAAGAATAATGAGTGTTTCATGTTTGAATCAGATGAAAAAGTCAGCCTTAAGCCCTACATTTCAGATGATTATTTGTGAAAGCAGAATGAGGGCATGTGAAAGGTGACCTCCAGTGCTCCACTGATTGCTTCTAGCTGATGAATTTACCAAGTGTGTAATTTTCTATATTCTATCTCATCAGAAGTACATTATTATTAAAGAATGTTTTTATCTCTGTCTTATGTATTTTGGGTTGGGTAAAATGCATCTGAACCACTTCATCAGAAAATGGATTACAGCAATTTTTGACCAAATTTCATTACTAATGCCAGTTGTGTTCTTCTCCCCTGTCTCCCCACTCCAAAGTATTTCTTTGGATGCTACTGAAATCGTTCTACCAATAAGTAAATAAACACGTCTATTTAATTTGTTTGCATTAGCAGTATACTTGCTGGAGGTATTTGCTTAATTGTTTGCATTACGACACTACATTAGAATCCATAAGATATTCACAGAACATAACTAAGAATGTGGATTTGTGTGTGCAACTTCTCTTCTGTTACTTGCCTGAAAAGTACCTAGCAATACAAGCCGCCATTGCTTTGAAAACAGTAACAACGTAGGTACTCTCACATCATTTTACTCTGCTGAAAATCACTGAAGTTCACTAGTCCATAATACTGTGTGAATTCACCTTCTTTTCCCCTTTTGAAACAAGGAGAAAAAAATGCACTTGGAGCATACTAGCTGCTCTGATCGTCTAGTGTCTAAGGATCATCTCTGGCTGTATTTTCTCTTGTCATTAACAAGTATTCCTATTGCAATAATACGTCCAAAGTGAGAACACTGACTCCCTCTAAGACTGGCAGAGTTTATGGAAAGAACAGCTTTTGGGAGGCAGTCTCTACAGTGGCTATTCTTGGTTATGTTATTTTGGGCATTTGGGACTTTTTATTTTATACCCTTTCTCCCCCCCCCTCCTTTTTTTTTTTTATTAACAGGTGACTTTGGGCAAGAGAATTAATCTCCCTGGGCTACAATTGCCTTTTCCTAAATGACAAGGGTTGGTGGCTTAAGAATCCCTCAGACCCACTGGGCCTAGGGGTGTGGTTCAGGCTTGTGTAGATTGAAAGAACTGCCAGGTGGCAGTTATAGTCACCCCTGGTTAGAAACCACTGCATTACCTAATCTCTAGTGTCATTTACACTTTTTAGTTATTACAATAGGATCCTCTAGCTTCACTGTTTCTTGTTTGTTCTTTGAGAAGCTTTCTTTAAAAAATGGATGCATCGTTTGTTTTTGAGGACACCATATGAATTGGGCCTGGAATAAAAACCAACCCCCCCCCCAAAAAAAAAAAAAAAACAACATAACTATTCAGTCAAACTCTATAGATGTCCTTATTGGATGTGGAAGATACTACAACTTCGAATGCAAAATTTGGAAGCCTCTTTATATGTTTGACCAATAAATGATTTTTTAAGGTAACAGCTGGCATTTTTGAAAGTAGATCCCATTTGGACAGCAGGATGTTTATAAATTAATTCTTATTTTTCTAAATCTTTACCATGAAATTAATATCAAATAGAATGTTTAATTCTTATGATGCAGTTTGGCCTCATAATTTTCTTACAAGCAAGTATGGACACTTTGCTTTGCTAAAATGCCTAGGTTAAACTGATACATGTAGACCAACTATTTAAGTTGGTCTTACTTGCTTATTTTGTACTTTTAAATATTCATTAAAATGTGCTCAATATAAAACCTTTTTGCATTTGATTATAGTGGAAAGTTTAGTTACTCTCAGTAATAAAATACTTATTTTTACATTGTGACTTATTAAGATAGAAAGGCCCCAAAAAAGAAAGTAGCATGCTGTTAACCTATAACTGGAAAAATAACTGCAATGAAATTGCTTGGCCCAAATTTGTGAATTTAGAGTTCTCAGAAATGTCCAGTTAGGCATTCATGACCTCATGCATGTTTATCTTATATTTCTTCTTTTAAGGTATGAAAATGGTGTTTCAGAGGAGACTTAAAAAGTTATTGGCTGGCATTTTTCTTGAGGTGATAACCTTAAATAGAGGAGTTTTCTTACAGCTCCCAGGTGGTAGCTGGTAGATGCTTGTACCTGGTTTGTTAGACGCATAAAGCCCTTTTGAGAGCAGAATTGTTAACTATTTGGTTATCAGATATTACTGTTATATGGTTGTCTGGGGAGTAATTTATTAAGCAGCAAATTGCAAAATTAATATTTTCACTTTTTCATGAATATCCTTCAAGAAAAAAATGCATAGATGAATAACTTGGTTGAAGAAAACTAGCTAATAAGTAGTTTCCAAGGAGAAATTAGACACAAAACTAAACCTCTTTCATTACTATTAATAATTAATACTTACTGAATTCTTTCTATATGTCAGTCACTTTATGAAGCACTATATATGTAATATCTCATTTAATATTCATGTTGCCTTGCGGACTAGAGACTATTTTTATTCCTAGTTTGCTAATGAGAATACTGAGACACTGAAAGATTAGGTTAGTTCTAGAGGCAGAGACAAACTATGGTAGCAGAGGTAGGTTCTTAACTTTCTGCTGTACTGATTACTGATTTTATATAAACACATTGTAAAACATTTCGTTATTCTACCTTGCTGATCCTAGGCTTGATGTACATTAGAATCACCTGGGGTGTTCTGTTGAAAAAGTACTGGGGGTGGGGGCATCCCCAGAAATTTTGGTCTGGTGTGGGTAGACTGAGCACAGGGATTTTAAAAAGCTCCCCAGAGATTCTGATGTGCAGAGTTGAGAACCATTAGTTTAAAATTAGGACACAGAATTTTAAATTAGGTCTTGAGTTTTCACTTTTTTCTAAATTTGCTATTTTCTTCTAACACGTGGAAAAGATGGCATAATTTGAGAATTGACAGGGAGGGTCCTTGCACCTCTGGTGCCATGCTGTAGCATTCACAGCTTCAGACAAAGAAAACTTGTCTGAATTTTCCATTTTGGGGAAGAGGGATGGAGAAATTGTGGGCCTCTTGTCCCTGATTCTCTTAATGTAATTTGGGGCGCTAGAAGCTGGAGCTGTGGGCTTGATTGCCTGAATCAAGCTTCCAAGGAAGAATCCATGGAAGGGCTCTTAGCCATTTCTAAGAGATTCTGTCGGATTCTCCAGAGAGGTCAGGGGGACCTCTTGAGCTCTGGACCCTGCCCCTTGGGTACATTTAGGTTCTGTATTATTGAGATAAGATTCTGATTTCCCAGATTGAAGTAGGCTGGGCTTTCCTTGTGAGAAACCCCAAAGGGCCCTAATTAAGAGCACAAATGAAGGGCCAATGCCAGACTAGTGCCATACTAAACATCTTATGATGTGAGGTTCACAGTAGTGAAGGCCAGTTAGCTTTCCAGTGAATTGTATTTATGTTTGCATTTATTTCCATTGTCAATTATTAAATTCAAAGTTGGTCTTGATGGCCCTTTGTGAAGAAAATATGTTTTCATTGCTGTGCCTTACATTTTATGTAGGGAAATTTATCTACTAAATACATTCGTATGCTCAATTAAGAGAAGACCTTTTATTTTTCAGTGTTGAGAAGAGAAACAAGGAAAACCGTATTCCTTTGAGGACAATAGACAGAATTGTGTCTTTGTGTGTTCTTTGTACTAATGTTTATATGCACATTTATATGTTTATAAACACATTAGCTCAAGAAGGTGATTTTAGTTGAGCAACTAAAGCTAAATACCAACTAATTTCTACATCAGGGAATAATAAGTTAATTAAAGAAAAATTCATTTCTTTTTTCTACTATAAATTGCAACTCTTATAGTGATAATAGAAACACATCTTCAACTTCTTTCTACTATGTATTAGAACTCTTATGTACAGATAGTAGAAACACATCATGAACTAGCTTAAGCAAAAAAGGTGAGAATTGGTTAGGAGGGATATTGGAGTATCCCATAGCACCCATGAGCTAGGAACAGTTTAGGAAGAGACTGGAACCAGAGACTGGCACCCTGTGGGAACCCCTTCTCCACTGCTTTCCTCTGCCCATCTTTACACATCAGCCTCATTTTGTCTTTGCTACAGTCTACCTACCTCTATTCCTCATTCCCGCGGTGGAATGTGGTTGCCAACAGCTCCTGTTCATGCAAACACGTGAAAAGAAACTCTTTTGTCTGTTCCAGCCTCCAGACTCTAGAGAATAGATTTAAATGGCCAAGGTTGGGTCACACGCCTTATCTCAGGCCAAAGGGATGGGACATATTTTGGGGGAACATTGTTGTTCCCATTGAAATCATGTGGAACAATGAAGAAGAGTGGCATTGTCCAGAAAAGAGGGGGTGCTGAGCAAACAAACATTTAAAAGGTGTTTATAGCACACCCATCAAACAAAACATTTGTTTGAAATAAAGTATCTTAATTAAGGCTATTAAATGACTACGAATACATTGAAAATTGATTTATTCTGTACTGGTATGTTTTATCTTAATTCCTCTTGTATTTCTTTTTTTTTTTTTTTTTAAAGTTTTATTTTATTTTATTTTATTTATTCCCCCCTTGCTGCTTGTGCTGCTGTGTCCATTCGCTGCGTGTCTTCTCTGTGTCTGCCCATCTCCCCCTTGCTGTGAGGTCTTGCCGCATCAGCCCACGGCGCCGCGAGCCGGCCTGCCCTCACAAGGAGGCCTCGGGACGCGAACCCGGGCCTCCCATATGGTAAACGGGGGCTCTATCCACTGAGCCACACCCGCTTCCCTCTTGTATTTCTTATCAGTTATAACTAGCACTTTCACATGCTGGCTGTAATCCAGGCATCAGGTCTTACTTAAAGTAATAAGTTTAATATGAAGAAGTGTAAATAGAACCTTATGTAATGAATCTGCTAATTGTTATTTCCTGCTGTGAATATTGATGGATATGTAAGACAAAGATACATTTAATTTGTCTATTGTTTAAAAATCCAAGACATTCATTTGACTGCTGTTAAAATAACCGTTTTTATATTTTGTCTTAGCTAAATAAAGAAAATAAAGCATTGAAAAGAATCAGCATGTTGTACATGGCCAAGCTGGGACCAGATGTGATAACTGAAGAGATAAATATTGATGATGAAGATTCAGCTACGGACACAGAGCGTGCTACTGAAACTTGTGTCTCAGTACAGTGTCAGGAGCAAATCAAAGGTGGCTTAATTAATTATTGAGCAAAGTTTTGTTCCTGTTAGGATAGTGCTTCTCAACCCTGACTGTGTATTGGAATCATGTGTTAACATCTAACAGTACTGATGCCTGGGTCTTACCCCCGAATTTCTGTTTTAATTGAAATTAAAGTGTATAGCCTTATTGGGAGTCATTTGGAGTGGATACAACATTTGTGCTTTAACAGTTATTTCCTTGTTTGGGATTAGGCACTTTTGAAAGCTTGTTCTTGACAGAAACAGCAGGCTAGACTTCTTAAGAATATGGACTATGTGTTAAGATATTTTTATTAAATGAAAGAGTGAATGAATAAAATTGTATGTAGTCAACGCCTTCTGTTTGGTTCTCTTTTGGAATTTTTGGGGAAGATTCCTCTCCATATTGCTCTCTGCCCTCAAAGAACTTCCCATCCAATTCAGGCCATGAGCTTTAAGCATTTGCAGCATTAAACAACTGTATTGGTCAGCCAGTGGTGCTGTAAGGCAAGATCACGTGCTACGTCTGTTAAATATACATTAATTTTATTCATGCATATATATTGATACACACATACATTGTTTATGTTAACGATGTAGGGAGGCAGTTTTTGGCTCAGTAACTAATGAAGCATTTTAACTTAGTGTACATGTCAAAAGCAATACTCGTAACATTTTAACTGGAAGTATAAACAAAAAAAGGATATTGCAAATACCATCTTTCCCCGACCCTCTACCCCCTTAACTAAGGCAAAATAGAATTTACATTGGTGGGAAGGGAAAGGGAGTTTAAAGGGTTTCCGTTTTATCCATAATTCTCCCTTCTGTTAGGTCTCCCATGGCATGGTCTCTTGTTCTGCCTTAGGACTAGCAAGGCAGTGGAGAAGGTGGTTTAGAAATAAGTCTCTGAGAACTCCTTCAAGCTGGGTTCATGGTAAAAATTTGACTTAATTTATAAATAACCACATAGCCAGCTTCTTGTTGCCCCTGGAGAAGGGTGAGAAATTTAAAGCAGTTAAAAACAGAAAGACAAAGCGGTAGGTCTGGGTGTAACCTTAAGTGCTCTGTACGGATCCATGTATATTTTTTAACATTTGAGTTGTAGAAGTAACTTTAATCTAGCACCAGAAGCTTTTGCACTTCCAGTTGCTAATATTTTCATTCTAGTAACACATTTTCATTAAATCCCAATAATAAAAATATGAAATAAATTAAGAAACTAAACACCCACAACTCTGGAGAGAAAATTACTAGAATTAACCCTTCTTTCAAATAGGTTGTATTTTGAGTCAGTTCAAATAATGTTTAAGGGCTATAAATTGGCAGCAGTTCAGGACTTTTTTCTACAAACTAAAATCTCCAAATTATTAACTGCCCAATTGTTTGTTTATATTGCATTGTGACAAGAGCCCATGGCCATTATGAAATAAAAAAGAAATTAGTACAATGCCTTAATTTGTATTGTGAAAAGCTTAAAAAAAATCTATTTCCAAAATGCCAGATAGTTTTCTAGAAGAATATGGGTTTGATAGAATGCAAAGAAAACAATATCAGATACATTTAATGTAGTGAGATTACATGATGTAAAATTAATAACTGTGGCTATGTGGGGAAGGGGGCTTTACTTCTACTTTTTCCTTTTAATTGTTAAATAACTTTGACCATAAGCTGTGCATTTTAATTTTTTTTGACCAGGTTATTTCTTCTTTTAAAAGTAAATTTATTTTTATTCCTTTTTTTTTCTTATTCTTTCTTTAAAAATGCAGAACTTCGAGATCAAATTGTATCTGCTCAGGAGGAAAAGAAGACATTAGCCATTGAACTGGAAGATCTCAAGAGCAAACTTGTGGAAGTAATTGAAGAAGTATGTATCTTAGGCCTGAAGGCAAGAGCTTTAGTGTTTTTAAGATGTTTGGAGACTGGCTGAGTTAAAAACTTGCTATTGAAGCTAATTAATTTCTGACATGAGAACCACGTGTCAGTTTTAATCTCCCTTCTCCCCCCTATTTTGGACATACACAAAGGTGTAGAGAATAAAATCAGGAACGTTCTTATACCCATTTCCTAGCTCACTAAATAAGACACTAGCCTTGAAGCATCTCTTGTTGTCCCCCACTTTTTACTATGTGAGGCAGATTTGTGAGAATGGTAGCTCCTGTTTCAAGTTACACACTTTGTGTCTGGTGGTAAAGAAGGAAGAGTGTTTTGCTTCTCCAGGGGCTGGCTGGCTCAGCTGGGGAGGCCTGTCCCCCTGTGGACCTCCAACATAGGCACATGTGATAGATGGTAGAATGGGTTCAAGTGGCTATTTGGAGGATCTTTTTATTTTTCCTTTTCAAACTGTCTTTAAGAACAGGAGCACATTGCCTTTCTTTGTGTGAGGCTTCAAGTTAGGATCTGTCTTCGCAATCTTGATTTAACTTGTGTCGTCAGCTCTCAGATTCTGTTGCCCAGCACTTCCCAACCGTTGTGCTACAGCACCTTTGATATCCCTAAAGTGGCTTACAAATATGCCAAGGTATTGATCCCTTAGTGAGAGCCTCATCCAGTTACCCGTCCCAGCAGATTTTGTCATTTGCATGAGTGCAGTGATGTGGAAAAGGTTTGGAGCACTGTCCAACAACCTCCCAGCCTCAGCTGTTTACACTTCTTGCAAAGCATCATAATGGGAAGAAGGATGATAATATTTTGGAAGGGCCATTCCTGTTGGGCAGTATATACCAGTTAGTAATTTAAGCCCAGCATACACAAAAATATAGCTTAGACCAGTTCGTAAGCTCTGTGGAGATGATGAATTCACATCCACTTTCAGGACCGCTATCATAGTTTGTGTCTTGGTGGTAACCATGGGAGAGAGAAAAAAAACACATTCTGATGCCTTCTCTTCCTCCATTTATTGGTGATTCTCTCCCTTCCCACTTAGAGTTGTTTTGGAAGCCATTTCAAAAGTTATTTTTTATTATGACTATTTCAGACATCCAAAAAGGTATAAGAACAAAATAACAAATGTTCATAAACTCACAACCCAGCTTAATTCATACAGCGTAAGGGTTGAAAGCCCCTGTGTGCCTCTCCCCAGTTGCATTCTCCTCACTGCCTGTCCCTTTTCCGTAAAGAACCATTATTCTGAATTTGGTGTTCATCATTCTAATATTTATATTTCTGCTTTTACTATATATGTACATGTATCCATAAACAATATATAGTAAACATAATGTTTTGAGTGTTTACACTGTATAAACGTACCTGCTTTTTTAATTCAACATAACATATTTGAGATTTATCCAGAAATCTGGATAAATGTATGGATATGTGTACCTTTACATTACATTTTTTTTAACTGCTCTATGGCATTCTCTTCTATTGATAGAATTTTTGATAAATTTATTTCAAAAATTTAATTCTGTGGAAAAGATTTTCATATGTATTCATTTAAGTCAAAAGTCACCAGAGTTTAAAATGAATACCATAATTGAGTATTTGACCTTGCATAATGGCTGAGGTATGTTTTCTGGGTGATCTCTATTTGGCTTTTTGCATTAAAAATAACAATCACAAGATGGTTAGAACATTTTCATGTTTGGGAACAGATACAATGCCGATTGGAATATGAAAATAAGTTCTGTACCAATTGTATATACTATCTTAAATAGCTACCTTTGAAGCTTTAAGAACAACTGTAATATAAGGCTAACACAGAGAAGCCTGTTTCTGCTGTAAGTTGTAACTTTACGTTGAAAGTTGAACAGAAATTTCAGTATCACACTTTACCACGTGAAATGTTTTACAGTTTTGGGTATTTTCTCTCCTCAAAATCTCACATTTTTAGGTAAATCAAGTTAAACAAGAAAAAGCTGTTTTAAATTCAGAAGTTCTTGAACAGAGAAAAGTCTTAGAAAAATGCAACAGAGGTATGTATTTCCAGTCTTTTTTCTCAAATACATGCGCAGTTGGTTTATATGTATTTTGTGTTGTTTTAGGCCCTTGCCTAGATATTATAGCAAGAATTCTCTCCTATATTCTGTTTTCCTAACTTGTAGCAGCGAGTCTCTCGTATTCTTATTTTATCACGCATCTTAGAGTCCGGAGGCTTTTAAAAGTGCCTTCATTTCAAGAACTCGGGACCTACTCATTCTGATACTTCAAAGCTAAACACGTGCTACTTCCGTCCTACGTACACCCCGTGCCTCTGGCCGTATTGGCCGTCCCCTCAGCGTTTATGATTGGTGGGTTATTTAGTATATCTCCATCCAGAAGGGATAAGAATATCTACATAAATCCCCGAAGCATGGCATGAGAAAATGGAAAACTAAGAGGATGAGGAAAGTGGGACAAAGGGAACGCGAGAGTCTAGATATGCAGATTGCAGACTTGCTCTGAGGCCTTGCACATTTCCTGCCTGTGTGACTGAAATCTGGTGCTGAGCTGGCTAGGGGCCAGTGCAATGAGGGATTCGTGATCATTTATATAGATCACGCAAAAACAGAGTCACTGGTTAGGAGAAGCAGACCTTGGACTTTGTCCCGTGGCTACTCCTAGAGAAAGCTATAGAATGGCAACTTCATCCTCTTCGAAGTAAAACCGAGTCTCATGGTGCAGTTTCTTATGTCCCCCAGTTTAGGCCAAGGGGTCATGCAAATGTCGTTCTGCAGAAGTACTTCTAATGGTGAGGGCTTAACACATTTTCTCTTCTCTCTCTTTCCCTCAGCCACTGCAGAATGGTTCAGGGTTTAATTCTTTGCTAGTTCAGAAGCTCCAGCACTAGCAGGCAGTCTTTCAGACCCCAGGGTTTTCTGTGTATGGGTGATGGCTCTCAAACTTTGAGTCATTCATAAATTGAGGTTTTTTGTTTTTTTTTAATAAATAAAGGACCTTGTAGGTAAAAGTGAGCGATGAACTAGACCGTAACATTTCCTCAGCTCTTTCTGCATTTAAGAAGATAGAACTGGTGTGGGAGAATTTTCAGTCTTGATGCGCTGAGCTAGAAACAAAGGTTTCTACAAAGGTTAGTCCCATGGCTCTTGCCTTCAGAGAACCCCCTAACTAGGAAGAGAGAGAGATTACATAAAGAGATATATGACTAGGACCAACTTGATTTCTTTCAGATCCGAATAAAAAGGGCCTGGACATGTGAAAATTCACTTTTTTTATTATAGTGTTCTGGACAGAGAAAAGAGAGTCAATTACCTTGCCGAGAACTTCAGATATTCTTAGTCTTCTTTGTTTTCTTCACGAAATTTCTTTTTAAACTAGGTTTCAAAATAATTTAGTTCTCAGGAACCTATAATTCACATCTGAAATCACCACTTACTTTGCTTTACTTGAGTAAGACTATTAGTCTTTCGTCTGAGGAGGCAGTGGATTTACAGAGTACAGTGTTGGAAATTCTATGTCATTACACAGCAAATACAACTTAGTCAGTTAAGGTGGAAGCGCCCTTGAGGAACAGTGTGAAAGCAACCATTAAGAGACCCTTTTAAAGATGTTATTGACATGACTCAGCTCAGGTTTGAGGTGCCTCCCCAGAAGCAGATGAAGAGATTCGTGTAATATCTATCTGTGTTGTATCTGATTTCTAACGGCACCATCATTCCCTCTGTCCTCTGTTTATATATATTTTGTGTTGTTTTAGGACCTTGCCTAATATTATTATTTAGCAAACTAGGCTACAAAATGTCAAAAGTAGCAAAGAATTCATATTGCTCTTGTTTGAAAATACCTTCCTCATGAAAGTTTCTCTCCTTCTGTCTACTAAAAGGATTCTTTAGTACAAAGCTCTGCTTCTTTGGGCCTGAATGGATCCATGGCTGTTTCTCTCCTTTGTAATCATAGAGAAGACTTAAAAATAACTTGTAATTCTTTTATTTTAACTCAGATATACAGTTTTTTTTTAGCAGTGATGCAGAGAGCATCCTTACAATAAAATCTCTGTATATGTTGTTATGATTTATTCTCTTAGGATATGCATTCTTCAACATGGAATTGTTGAGTTAAAGGTATGGACATTTTTAAGGTTTTATGATTCACATTGCCAAGTTGCCCTCTAAAAAGGTTTTATCATTCCAACCAGCAATGGATGAGGGTGCTTGCATGAAGACTCTCTTAAACACCATTTTCCATCCATCCATGTACCTGCTAATTTGTGTGACATATCAATTTCCCATTTTCCTTTCCTTGTCTTCTTAAGTGTCCATGCTAGCAATAGAGGAGTATGAGGAAATGCAAGTAAACCTGGAATTGGAAAAGGGCCTTCGGAAGAAAGCAGAGTCATTTGCACAAGAGGTGAGTATCGTGTGGAGATCGATTTTTCTTTTTTTTTTAAAGGACTTTGCTGATGACATCTCAAAATATTTTTTTGAGGTTTGGTAAGAACTTATTGCTTTAAATTAAGGATCAGCTGGTATGGGGGAGCAGCTATGGAATAGTATAAAGATCACTGAACTGGTGTGCGGACATCTGGGTTCACATATTGGCCGTGTCAGTTATTAGCTGTATGACCTCAAAGTAGTCCCTTAGCCTCTCGGGGCTTCATTTTTCCTACCTGTGGGTGATGATATCAATCTAACCAAATGAATTTTAGAATCCAATGGCATACTTTTAAAAAGCATTTTATAAGCTGTAAAGTGCTATCCAGGGGAAAGGAATTATATTTAGGGATGCTTGTAACTGGTAATGGAAAGTCGAGCTTGAGTACAGGCTGTCTATAAGTTTCCAGTAGCCTTCAGAATCTGGGGTTCCCCTGTATGCCATCTCGAATAACAGTGTCACGGTATCAGTATTTCTCTGCAGCTACTGTTCAGTGCTGTCACTGTGCAAGTGACTTTTCCCCCTAGCTGTGGAAACATTGCCATGTTGTACATCCATTATCTCAGCCTTTCACCCATGTAATGATTTTTATCTCCTGCTAAAGATAAGCTCTGTGCTTCTTGTGTTCTGGTTCACCATTGTTAACATGCAGTTGTTGGGCATTCCATGGCTTTGGGGCTGGTTTCCAGGGAAATGATGAGGCACCAGTTGGTTCGTGGTGTGAAGCTGATCCACATGAGATCTTCCATTGCATATAAGTATTTTGAGCCTGTATGAATACTGTGGGTTGGAGGAAAGTAGCTGAAAAATGAAAAACAGTCCTAGTCGAAGGTATCCAAGGTATAGAAGGAAGACTAAACACGGGGTTACGGGAATGACATTTGAAAATCAGATTATGGTTTTCTGCAGGAGTCTTTCTGTGCTTGAATATACTTGTGCTAGCAATGAACTCTACAAAAGGTTTAGTCTAAGTGGCTCTGATTTGAAATACTATGATTCATTTTCTTCACAGGGTTTAATGCAAGGTGCGTAAATATTGTTCTCTTATTACTTGGAAGACAAAAAAGAAAAAACAACAAAAAAGAATTGAAGTGTGCCAGAGCCCTCTGGAAAAAGCTGAAGGGATATCAGTAAAGAATTTAAATAAACAGTTGGGGTGGGGAGGTGGTGGAGATAATGTGAAGACAGGCGCCTCTATTGCAAAACTGAAAAGATTGGCTGAGTTTGACCCAAATGCCAGGGTCTCATGTTGAGAGACATTTTTAGTTTTCCACCTGTTGTTTGTAGAATGATGTTAGAATACAAAGCATCTCGAAGAACAACTTGAAGGCCGTGGCAGTAGCAGAGAAGATAGATGGAAGAAGCAGGATTCTACTAAGAACACAAAAAACGGATGGTTTCCTCTGCCACTCACCTGGTAGGGCCTGAAGTCTTAGTGACTGGTGAAAACAATGATGCTGACCTGTTAACCCCAAGTGAGGAACAGGCAGTAGAGAAGAAGAGGGGAAGCCAGAGCAGAAAGTTACTGATAGCATAGATATTGGCAATGGCCGTCAGCAACTTTACAATAGGTTCCTTCCAAACAGTAGTGAGAAGGTCATTTTTAATAAAGCTAGATTTGAGCCAGTATATTTCCTTCTTAGCATGGTTTAAAAATTCTCACATTGGGAAGCGGGTGTGGCTCAGTGGACAGAGCCCCCGTTTACCATATGGGAGGCCCGGGTTCGTGTCCCGAGGCCTCCTTGTGAGGGCACCCCGGCCTGAGCGGTGCGGTGGGTTGATGCAGCAACCTCACAGCAGGAAGCGGGTGTGGCGCAATGGATAGAGCACCCATTTACCATATGAGAGGCCCCGGGTTCGCTTCCCGGCGCCTCCTTGTGAGGGCAGGCCGGCTCGCGCATCGCCGTGGGCTAATGCGGCAAGACCTCACAGCAAGGGGGAGATAAGCAGACACAGAGAAGACACGCAGCGAGTGGACACAGCAGCACAAGCAGCAAGGGGGGGATAAATAAATAAAATAAATAAATCTTTAAAAAAAAAAAAAAAAATTCTCACGTTTTCAACAGGTAACTTCTGCTAAAAGGCACGTGACTTAGTTTAACCGTTCTGTTGCGTTTTGTTCCTCTGTGCATGCAGCAAGCATCTTTTTAAATATCTTCTTTGTGCCAGACACTGTGCTGATATTGTGAATGTAATGGTGAGCAAAACACAAGGAGTCCCTGTTCTCAATTTTTAAAGTTAACTTCATATTTTTAATTACAAAAGGAAGGTATGTACCTTATTTAAAAAATACAAGGAATTCTCAAATGTATAAAGTGAAAAAATGGAGCTCTCTGCCTACCTTCCCCCATTCCTGCTACCACTTGTGCTTTTAAAACAAAAACATAATCCCCCTTGTCAAGAAGAAAACAGTGTCTTCATAACTGTGTTAAGTTTTTATATTTCTTTAATGCAATTTAAGTTTTTAATGTTTCCAGTACTTCTTGGATGTTTTTTTTTGTTCTCTCTTCATTGTGGTTTGCTTTTCCCTAAGGTGCGAATGCCTTAACGTATTCCCATTATGCAAGTGAGAATATTATGTTATTGATTTTTTCCCCCCAAACAACTCTGATGATATTTGAGTGCTATTTTGGAAATAATTACATATTAATATATTAAATATTAAAACAGAGGTATAGGAATAATGAATTACATATTAATCATTCTCATTCATCTTTACAAAGATTTATACTTTTTTTTTTTTTTTAATTCTCATACCTGTTGGTGTTATTTGACTGGTTCAGAAATTAAGAGACCAACTTCCTAACTCAAGCCAAGTTCCTACCATAGCTAACAATCAAATTCATTAGTGTTTGGTAACTTTGAATTCTCTTGAAATATATCTTCAGGAAAGAAGTTATATAAAATATTTGATTTTAGAAGCTTAAAGTTAAGAAAAGGTGGTCTAATGAGTAATTTTTTTAAATGTCCCCATTGTTATTTATAGGAATTCCTTTCCTGTATATTTTTTCTCTTACAATATTACTATTCACAAATGGCTACAGGAATTTGCTAAAGAAATTCACATTATTAGTGTCGCCAAGATTTGATGTCATATATCCTTATCGTGCTTCTCCCCATAATAACAAAATTGAGATAATTTATAATCATGTAAAGTTGAACATGTTTTCTTGAGTGCTATATATATGGAAAAGGAGAACTAGCTCTTCTCCCAAGAGAAAACCAAAGCACAGAGAAGCAGTGCTACCCTTGTGTTGACATAGTACCAGGCAGCCAGCTTTTTTCACTGCTAAGTTTTAAGAGGAAATTAATTACTATAATAATGATGATAACCTGAAGTAATTCATTTCAATTAGATCGTTGGTCTCAAATTTACAATGCTATAATGAAATATTGATTACTCTTCCCTAGTATGTTGAAGCCTCTGATCTCACTGTTCTCAAAAGCCTCACACACCGTGGCACGTGTGTGCACACACACACTCATGCTCTACACCTCTCACTTTCACAGGGAGAGTCAGGCGGAAGAAGAATGTGGACTTCACTTTAAAACGCTGTTAAGAATCTGAAAAGGTGAAGCTGTACTATAGAATGGGCTTAATTTCAGAGTTTGTAAAACATTTCATGCTTAGATTACCCAGTGGCCAACTTGTACAGGGTTAGGGAAAAGAAATAACAGGTGCATAGAAAATAAAATTGTTTTCAGTCATGCAAAGTTGTGAGGATTAGATGAGTGTTCTGTGTAAATTACTTAAAGAACTCAGTAAATATCAGTATACCTTATACCTTTACCCTCGTGCTGTTAACTACTCTCATAGCTGGGAAAAAACATTACTGTCTGGTAAATTGCAGAGGAATTGAGCCAGGTGATCGGGAGTGTGGGGCTTGTAAATGAGACAGACCTGAGTTTACAGCCAGGTGTTGTCACATATGAGAAAGTAGCTTACCTCCTCAACCTCAGTCACCTTACTGGTAAAATGGGGTGATAACAGAAGCTACTTGATAGGGTTCTAAGTATTACATACAATGAACAAAAAATGATTAACACCGTATTTAGCATGTAGAAAGTATGTAGTAAATGTTGGTTATTCATGCTATAAGCACTTAACTCATAGGATTGATGGAAGTATTAAAATAATCCCATGTAGAATCCTTACTAGAGTAAGCGGTATAAGGTAAGTTCTCAGTAAATATTAGCTACCACTAATAGTATTAATGCATTTTAAAGCAATAATAAAATATTAAAACAGAGGTATAGGACTAAATTATTGGATATATTCCTTGTTGGGGACAGAGGTTGAGGTACTGAAGATGGTATAAAAACTTAAGAATGAAATTATAGCAACGACTTCTTCTAACACTGTTATATTATACAATTCAGATATTGCCTTAATTTTTAAAATAAAAACTCCATGTACTTTTCCTTTTTTTCCTCAAGTTGTAGTGGGAGAGCTATGTGGGATTGTTTGGTATATGCTTTTTATGTAATTAACTTTTTCAGATGTTCATTGAACAGAACAAACTAAAAAGACAAAGCCACCTTCTGCTACAGAGTTCTGCCCCTGACCAGCAGCTTTTGAAAGCTTTAGATGAAAATGCAAAACTCACCCAACTCCTTGAAGAAGAGAGAATTCAGCATCAACAAAAGGTATGTTTATGTAATATATGTAAAATCAGAGGGGTCATTCCAGTTATTTGTAATTACATATTTTGCCTTTGTTTTTCAGTCCTTCTAGTCACATTTTAGAAAAAATATCTACCAAAGGAGCCTGATTTAGTGCCTAACTAAAGCTTATAGATGTATATGGGTCCTTAAAATTTTAGTTCAAAGGGCCAGAAGAAGCAGGGGCTAGAGATATGACCGAAAAAGAGCTTGGGTAATGCACAGTCTGGAAAGTGTGGGTTGATTGTGTTTTTCAGGGACTGCAGGCACTAGGATGTATGAGGCGTAAAAGCATGATGGAAGGCAAAGGTTCTATTTAAAGATGGAGGAAAAGTCAAGTCCATGTTAGCAGTAATTGTTTGCTTAGAGAAAATTTCTGATTTTGTAAACATGCACAAATGTCTCTGTTTAAAGACTTCCTAAGTGGTTGTTTCGCTGTTGAGTGGCGCCATTCCCGCTGACACAGCCTACCTCCGTGTGCTAGGCAGAAAGGATAGTCACTGTGGTAGGTGGGAAAGAAGAGGTGGGAGAGGAAGAGAGGTGAAGAGGTGGAACAAAGGCTTTGAAATTAAAGGACCACTTAAGAAAAATTACATCAATATTTATACTACTTATAGTGTCCCTAGTTTGTGAAGGAAAGGCTGTTAGCTGCTGTTTGTCATCCCCTGTCAAAGTCTCTTTAAGCAACAGTATTGACATTTAATCCCTGGAAGTTCTGAAGTTTTTACGAAGTTGATTTTTTTTTTTTTTCTCATTAAGAAATGTTGGTGTACGTGTAGCGTTCTTCTGGATGGATAGGCAAGAAACTGGTAATGGTGGCTGCCCCTGGGAAAGAGGGCAATGAGCAAGGACCTTCCCGCCCTCTCTTCCTCCCCCTCCCCCTCCGCCCTCCTCCTCCCTTCTCCTCCTCTTCCCTTTTCCTCCTCTTCCTCCTCCTCCTCCTCCTCCTCTCTCTCTCTCTCCTATCAAGATAAATTGCCTTTTCAAATAAAGAGATAAAAGAAAAATGTGCTTCGTTTTCAGCTTTTGGTTCTGAAAAGTCCAACCACTTGCAGTTAACTTATTTAGTAAATAATACATGCCAGTGCCTTACTGAGTTGAACTGAGGTATAGGACTAAATTATTGAATGTGTACCTTGTTGGGCAGGGGTTGAGATACTGAAGATTATATAAAAATGTTGAATGAACTAAGAGCAACTACTTCTTTTAAAACTGTTGTACTATATATAACTCTACAGTTATTCTGGATAGTCTTTCACGCTTGTGGTTTAAAACATTTCTTACCTGACTGCAAGTTCCCTTGCAGATTTCAACAATATTTTAAACATAGCTGTATTGTGTATTGTCTTTGTGATTATAAAAATAACATATGCTCATTAAAAAAAAAGAAAATTTAAAAATACAGGAAAACTTTAAGAAGAAAATTGATTGCCCAAGAATCTCATATTTTGGTGCATATCCAAACTTTATGTAAATATGTAATTTTATGAGTGTGTATATATATATATATATAGTTAAAATGAAATTATACCATACATACTAGTCTATAACCTAATTTTTCAATTGGTAATATATCTTCCTATCTTAGTGTAAAGTCAGCCATGTGATTTTAAATGTTTGCATAGTATTTCATTTAAAGAACACACCATTATTGATTAAATCAATATTGATGAAATTGATATCCAGTTTTTCACTATTATAAAGAACACTTTAGTGAACATATTTGCACACTTGTTTGAATATTTCTTTAAAATAAATTTCTAAAATGCTATTATTGGACCAAAGAGTCTTTTCTTTTCTTTTCTTTGGTTTTACTTTTTTTTGGTGGTTTTGATCTTTATTACCAAATTTTCCCCGAGGGGTCTTTTTAATACTACCAGAATTTTTCTCTTGAAAATATATACAAAGGGATTAATCTCTTTTAAATGAACTTTTAGATATTATTTTACTTTTGTGACCCACTTATAAATATTAAAGAATCTGATACATAAGTGCCCAGTAAATTTATATTGACTCAAATAGCTGGTAATGATTTTAAGTATCATCTGTATCCTAACATTTGCATGATTTTTAAGATGGATTGGTGTCTCTTTGCTATGCAGTGCAAAATCAAAAGGAAACATTAATTTTTTCCCTTTTCCTTTATTAAAGGAAAAACTACCACCCTATAAAGGTTTGTTTATAATTTATAGGTCAAAGAATTAGAAGAGCAATTAGAAAATGAAACACTTCACAAGGAGATACACAACCTCAAGCAGCAACTGGAGCTTCTAGAAGAAGAAAAAAAGGAATTGGAATTGAAGTATCAGAATTCTGAGGAGAAAGCAAGAAATTTAAAGCATTCCGGTAAAAGCACTGAGTAGGCTACAGGGGTCTTATTGTTAATCTGTGAATCTCTGGTGGCGTATAGTTGGTCCAGAACCTGTACTGAACGCTGTGGAAAAACATCAGCATTTTTCTCTCATTCTTTCATTTCTAACTCTTGTAATTCAGTAGAACGGCTGCTGTAATCAAGTAATTCACAAATATTTAGACTTCTTTTTTAGACTCAGAGCCTTGGTGAGCATCGCATTCAGAATTAAGAGACAAAGATACCATTATCATGGGACTACCAAAAATTTTCAGCATTTTCCGGGGCTTCAGAGAAGACTGTTCATTAAGTACTTACTTTATTTTGTTCATTTTAGGGTGCATTTTTAAAAAGAATTAAACTTTTTAGATTCAAACTACCTTCATCTTTGGTGCCTAATTATACATGTGAAATAATACTTTCAATATCACACCTAGCAATAAAGTGGGCAGCAATATATATATTAAATGGAAAAACTTTTAAAACACCAGGGGATACTTAAATCAAAGGATTTATTCTTTCAGTTCTGGAAGGCTTAACAGGAATGTGTGAGTTGGATTACCATACAGGCATAAGTAATAAGTTTCTGTTGGAAGGTAGGTAATTTAAGGAGGCAGGTCATTCCCTTTATAACAGCTTCAACATTCACTTCAGATATTTTTGGTTAATTTTATACTAGAATTTTGAAATCTGTGCAGAAGAACTATGCAAGCTTTTCCCTCCCTTTAAAAAACTTCCAATGCTTTCTTATCCACAATGAAAATTAATTACAATTTATTTTTTAAAAATAGATCTAAATCAGGAAGTATCCCATTCTTTTTAGTGACTGTCAGGGTTGCCTGTAGCCACAGCCTTCTTTATCATGAACGGAGAGGGCAGACACTAGAGATACTGAGGTTCAGTTTAGCACATGTTTGTTTAGTACCTGCTGTGTGTACCCAGCTCTATCCTAGGGTGCTATAAGAAATACAGAAGAAAAGAAGCCATACCTTCTTTCCTCGATGAACTCAAAGTCCCTATAGAGAGATGGATGCATTCATATGAAATAACTAGAGCGTTCTTGGGGCCAGCGAGCTTGGTCCATACTGCCCATTTAAGTGTTGAGGATAAAAACAAATGGACAGATAACTGGGAGGTACAGTCAGTCATGGAAATTGCCGGGGAGTGGGAGGAGCTAGCTCCTGAGTGCAAACACAGCCTTCAGTACC
>JAQZBX010026914.1:0-28678 GCA_029593785.1 Cabassous unicinctus
TCACGGAATAGTCTCTAACTAGAGTCCTGGAAACTAATCAAGCACTTCCCAATTTCTGCATTCCCCAGGGACGCAAAAGTCTGATATGTAGAACGCTAAAAACTGCACTCTGGCAGACTCCGCCCTTCTGGATCAGAGCCCCTGCGTCATCGGCCTGCGTCTAAATGAGGTTAACTGCAGATTCGCCTTTCCGCTCTGCCTGGCGCTACTTCATGCTAGCTTATCTGCTCTCCGAATTTATGAGAGGGTTCAGGCAGCCAGATTGACAGCTAAAATATCCCCTCTCTACTTTCTGTCAGAACTCTCCCTCTTTTGGGGATTGCCGCTCTTCCCAGCTCCGGAGGCTGGGGCTAATTCCTGCACTTCTCACCTTCTCAACTCCCTAGAAGATTAACCCCTTCCCTCCTCCGGGTCTGATTCACTGCAGCTGTTTTGTTCGTCTAAGTTGCGGGGGGCTTTAGGAAGCCAAATCCCCAGACAATAAAGCTCTCTTACCAGAGCTGCCCCCTCATAAAACGCCCCCTCCCACCGGGTCGGGTCACCCAGTTACTGGAGTGACGGGAGTTGCTGTAACAGCTGGCTTGTTTTTTTTTGTTTTTTTTTTCCCGTAAGGGTGGGGGTCAGCCGACTGTGTTAAGCACCACAGGCAGGCTTAAAGCTCACAAATCTCTATGGTTCAGTCCACACCATCGATCTGTCCATATAGATGTCCCAAGCTTCTTACTCCACACACCCACAGCACCGACACCCGTGCCACACCCTGTCCACTCTCTGCCGTGGTCTGGGAGCTGCTTGCAGTCGCCCTCCTAAGCCAACGCCATCTTTCTCTCCTCCGGATGTTACTATCTTACTTGCAGTTGTAGACTCTCTGTTCTTTGGGATAGCCATTGTCCAATATCTTCTCTGTGACAGTTTTCCTGGGTGATGCCAATGAACTGGAGAGTAGGTGTTGAATCTCTGTTGAGATTCAGGGCCCAAGTGGCACATGAACAGCCCAAAAATTTAAGTCTCTTGGGCATACACCTATCAACTCAGTTACTGACTGTAAGTTCAAATAGAAGGGGCAGAATAGCCATGTGTAGGGAAACTACAACTGAGTCTAACTCATTTACACTGTGGAACATAAACTCCAAAGTACAGTCCACTGTGAGGGAACCAAATTCCTGAGATGTCTACCCTGCCTATTGTGTCTGGATCACTCCAGAATCCTCAGCAGCCCTGCTATTTAAGGCAATATTTACTGGCACAGTCAATGAGATCCAGCTGAGACGTGCATAAGCATAACTTCTGGAATGACCTCCTGACTCACTCTGAAGTCTCTTATCCATGTAAATTCATTTGTCTTTAGTCTTTTCCTCTTTTGATCAAGGTCTTTTTCCAGTAGCATTGCTAGTTGGCACTTGGTAGTAATCCCTCAGTGCCAGGAAAGCTCCTGGTGATGAGCCTCAGTCCATTATTGATTTCCAGCTTCTTTCTATTGTGGGAAGAGAATTTGTTTTGCACAATTTAATCATTTTAAATATATTGAGTCATTTCCTTTGACCCAACATATGGTCAATCCTAGAGAAGGATACATGACTGAAAAGAATGTATAACTTGTTGTTTTGGGGTGCAATGCTCTAAAAATATATGTTAAGTCAAGTTCATTTATTATAATATTCAAGCTGTTTCTTTATTTATCCTTTATCAAGATGTTCTATCCAATACTGAAAGTGGAGTAATGGAGTCTCCAACTACTATTTTAAAAACATCTGTTTCTTCTTTAAGTTTTGCTATTGTGTGCATCATGTATCTTGTGGCACATGGATTACATGCATAAATATTTATTGTAGTTACTTTTCTTGGTGAATTGCACCTATTATTTATATATAATAACCTTCTTCTTCCCTTATAATAGTTTTGCATTTATAATTTATTTTATCCAATACCAGTAGTGCTAGATCAGCTCTTTTTTGTTTACTATTCATGTCGAATATCTTTTATACCCTTTCACTTTTACCTGGGTTTTTTCCTTACTTCTGAGATGATTCTCTCATAGACAGCATATAGATGGCTCATTTTTAAAAAATCCATTCTTTTAGGTTATGTCTTTTGATTGGGAAGTTTAAGCTATTAACATTCAGTGTAATTACTGTAAAGACATTAATTAATTCTTCCTTTTACCCCTTTGTCTTTCCATTGTCATATCTTACTATGGTTGTTTTTTTACCCTTTAATTTAACTGTCACAATTACTCTCATTTCATACACTCTTCTCCCAGCATTTCATCTTTTCCTTTTCCTTTCAGAATGCAGCATATCCTTTAGTATGACTTGTATTTCTGGTCTTTAGGTAACATATTCTATTAGTTTCTGTTTGTCTAGGAAGACTATAAATTTACCCTTATATTTGAAGGACAGTTTTGCCAGATACAGAATTCTTAGCTGGCAGTATTCTTTTTCAGAACTTAAATACATAATGCCACTTCTTTTGCTCCCAAAGTTTCTGATGAGGGGTCTGCACTTAAGCTTTGAGGTTCCCTTTAATGGGATGCTTTGATTTTCTCTTGCTACTTTCTGATTTCTCTCTTTATCTTTGTCATTCTGATTATAGGTGTCTGTTCAGATTTATTCTGTTTATGTGTGTTACATACACTTCTTGGGTATAAATATTTATGTCTTTCATAATTGTTGGGATGTTTTTAGTCATTATTTCCTCAAATATTCTTTCTAACCCTTTTCCATTCTCTTTTCCTTCTAAGACACTGGTAACACATAAGTTTGAGTATTTCATGTTGTCATTCAATTCCCTGAGACCCTCATCCATTTTTTCCATTCTTTTTTCCTGCTGTTCTCCTGTCTTTTCTAGGTTGGATATTCTGCCCTGGAAATCACTAATTTCTTCAAGCAATTAAAATCTGCTGTTATGTTCCTCTAATGCATTTTTAGTCTCATCCATTGTGTCTTTCACTACTTAAGCTCAGTTACTCTTCTTTGTAGGCATTCAAATTGTTCTTTATGCTTACTCAGTGTCTTCTTCATATCCTTTATCTCTTTTCCTTCTATTCTTTGAATTGATTTAGGAGATTTGTGTATTATTTATTAGTTGTCTTAAATCCTATATCTCTTCTGGATATTTGTTTTGTTCCTTTGGCTAGACCATATCTTCCTGTTTAATAATATGGCTTGTAATTTTTGGTTGATATCTAAGCATCTGAATATGTTGGTGAAATCACCCTGATTACCAATTTCTTTTGCTTGATTGGTGTTTTTTCACCACTTTCCTTTGATTATTGGTTCAATTTATTCTAAGTCTTTAAGATTTTCCATAAATTGTTCCAAGTACTCACTAATGGGGTGCAGATTTTCTCCCAGTCTTGGAGTTAAAGAAAGACCTAAAGCATTTTTTCCTCATAATATCTTGGCTGGACAGTGGATGCTACTTGTTGGTGAGCCTTTCCCATGTTTCTGGTCTGACCAGAGATGAGATTCAAAGCAACCTCTGTTGGTCAAATTCGGTGAAGGGAAGTCCTCTGCCTCGCCCCCATTTGTTCCCTTCTCAGTAGGTTGCAGTGAGCTGGGGGTTTTATCCAGGCTTAATGTCTTGTAGATGGGGCATGGGAGCCCTTTCCAACACCCATGGAGCTTTAGTAAGTCACATTTTTTTTAAGAGTCTTTGTCTCTCTGTCCCTCATCCTGTCAGGAGTTGCACCACACTGTCTTGTTCTGCTGACACCCAACGCATGTAACTTAGACAGCTTTTGGTCTTTTCTGCATAGTTTTCTGAAAAAGTTGAGCCCTGCCTACCTACTCCAATGCTATTTCCCTGGAAATGTAAACAGATTCATTTTTGAAAAATTATATCTAACTTGATATTCCCTGCAAATACACATATAGTCCCCCACACCACATGATAATACTTGATTAATACATGTTTCGATTTTTGTGTATAAAATTGATATGAATTATTTGCAGAATTACATAGCAAAGGATAAACAATATCTTAATATGTTAATGATTTCTTCTCCCAAAACAATTCCAATATCAACATGGTTATGGAAATCAGGTCTCTACTATCCACAGGACAAATACAAATGCTGTATCTAGTAAGGGTTCATTGCATTTAGATTCCTAGATTGGAATTTTGATAATGATATGTTGCTTAATTTATCTTGTTCAGCTGAAATAAGATTTATTTAGTCTTGGAAAAATAAATTGAGCTTGACTTTAACCAGTCAAGTTCCTTACATAATTCTATGGTATAATAAGGCAATCTTTGTTTTCAGGTGTGAAAAAGAAAAGCATATAACTAAACTGGCAAGGTGAAGTGGGTTAGTATTTGAATGGAAGACTCACAGGCTTACACTACCATGTATTTAACCTTAATACCACTTACCACCTAATAAATAAGTAGAAATGTCTTTTTTGTTCATTTTCCCCAACTCTAAAATATGCTATTCTTTAGTTTTAAATATCATTTTTTCTCACTTGCCTGTGAAGTATCTTCTAATCTCTCCAAAAATAATATTTGAGTGGTCAGACAACCTTTGAATGTCAGTTTTTGAGGAATCAAGCATCATGGAATCCAAATTACTGATTTTAAATGAATAATTGAAACTCAGAGAGAGTCAACGCTTGTCTAAAATTCATCCACTGATATAAATATTTTTAGAATATCAAAGTGACACATCCAAATTCTAAGTTTCATGATATGTCATAACTTTTGCTGATTTGTTAAAAGGAAACAGAAATATGCATATAAAATTAAGCTATAACTTTGGAACGGTCCTATGTATGTGAAAGGACTTGAAGCTTATGGTTCTTTTGTGTGAGGGTAAATCTACCTCCAAATTTATGTGTAAATACTCTTAGTAGTGTTTATTTAATTGTTGTTGTTATTTTTCCTGAATACTGTGTGTAAATATTTTAAGTGTATCTTAAAGTAAACTAATTAGAGGATTATAAGAATATTAGAGCCCAGAATGCGGTCTGCCATGTAAAAATTTGTGTAGCTGTTAGGGGCACATATTTTGCATGAGAATTTAAGTGGAGTCCACTGAGGGGGCAGTTGGGATTAGATGGGATGTCTTGCTCTGCCTAAATAGGTAAATCCAGGACTTGTTGCTTCCTATTAGTACTCAGTACTTTATTCCTAACTTTCCATTGTGGCTTGACATTGAAAGTTCAAGGATATTTTTGGAGATTTGAAGTAGTTAACACTGGCAAACAACTCATATTGTTGCCTGACACACACTTAGCAGTCAGAGGATATTAACATTAATCATAATTATTGTTGATGCTGTTGTCAATGCTCTTTGATTTATCATCCACGATATCGATTTCAATTCCATGATGAAGTTATCTCCTTCACTGCTTTGCTCAAATGTGGTCAAAACTTTTCAAAATTATTCACATCTCATTGTGACCTGGTTCTCCTAAATTCTCAAAACACACACAAACAAATAAAGAATTGAACTCTTCTGAAAAGAATTAATAAATTGACCTTCTAAGTAAAGGTACATCGCATTGTCCATATGCACAGGCCAACACAGCCACCTGGTCACCATTACTGGCTGACACATCTCCTTGCCACATACACACCCTTTCCTGCTTGTGTGTCACCAGCCCTCATCAGCAAAGCCACTTGAAAATCACTCTCAACAAGCATACACCTATAAGATGCTAAGGCCAAATATGGGGCAGGAAAGAGCATGGAATTTTCTCTACCTCCAGATTTACACTGTTTAAATTCATACAATCAAAGGAAGCATTAAAGTTCATCCTGTTATATTTGATCAAAATTAATGAGAAGAAATTTAAAGTAAGCATGTCATGAGTAAAACTGTCTAGGCTAATTCATATGGTAAATGACTTTCCATAAGGCAAATTAATATCTTGCTGGCACTGTTCTTCAATAGTCATGACAATTTGAAGTTTGATACTAAAGAAAACTGAAGCTCAAACATAATAAATATATTTATATGATGTAAAAAGAAGTCCAAAGCAGAGATTTAAATTTTGAATTCACATAATTCTAATCAATATCAGAACCTTCATTGTTTTATTTTGCAGAATAATTTCCTTACTCTGTTATACACTTATTAATTAATTAATTAATTTGTACTCATTTATGAATTAAAAATAAGTTCCTACTAAAATGCTAAGGGCAGCAAATATAAAGATAAATACAAAAACCTTCACTTCCAGATATTTACAGATGGGTGAGAGAGAAAATCAGTTCATCATGATTCAGTGGAATGTCTTCTTACAGAGATATACTTGGCATGATATGTGTTCAAGAAGAAGGGCATTTAATTCTACTGGGGTTAGCAAGGTTAAAATAAAAGGGCAGAGTGAAATAACAGGTATCTAGGGGAAATATATTGCAAGAACTGAAAATTGAATGTTGATCTTTAAAATGACACAAATTTAAAGGTAGAAATAGATGTGAGGTTACTACAGACAAATTTACTTTTTGGCAGCCCTCAAAACAGTATTGTAGATATTCCAAATTGGCATAGAGAACAAATTTGTTATTACACAGCAACAAATGTTGAGAAATTATTGGTTGGATAATGTCATCCATCTGTGGAAGAGAATTTTCATCCACATTCAGTAGTCTTCATGGGAGACATCCTGATAAATACTATTTTCTTTATCACAAAATGGTTACATTTAATGACCAGATACATGGGCATGCTAGAAATCTGTCCAGCTCTGCATCCGTTCTCTGCAGAGAGTTAAAAGATTATGAATGGCAGAAGAAGGGTAGATTTTAGCACCAATGTTAGTTTGTTTAAGCACAGGAAAAAATGTGTATATGTGAAAAAAGTAAAATACCCAGGATTGTTTTAGCATCAATTTTGAGGTACAGATCAGCAAAACAATTTAAAAGAAAATTGTGTACATTTTTTTTAGCATTCTATACTCCAAATATTTTTATGTCATAGGACCTTGGGTAGAAACTTAGTCTCCATGAGAGCTTCGCTGATATCATAAGAATGATGCCATTAATTTCAACTCCAATATGATTAATAAAAAACACAAATAATTTTTGTTTCTGAAAATTCATATTCCAATTAGACATGAAGTAAATGGGGATTGCATTGCACCTAAAATTCAGCTGGTGGATAATTGACATCTTCACATTATTAGTCTGCTACTCTATGAACATAGAGTGTATTTTCATTTATATATTTTTCTTTCAGTACTTTCAGCAAAATATCTTATTAATTTCAAATATAAATATCTTCAAAATTTTACTTTAGAATTTTTCCTGACAGTTTTACCACATTATAAAATGGGTTGTATATTTAATTTTGTTTTTGAGCTTTTGCTGATTGATTTTTTATGATTTTTATTTATTCCAGGCTTATACTAAAATTACTTATTATATTAAAATAATTGTTACTAGATACTTTCTCGTTTCTATGTACATCTCCATGGCACCTATGCATGCAGGTGTATTTACTGATTCCTTTGATCTTGTTGTACTACACTGTTGAAAATAAGGATATATTCTTGATATATTTTCCAAATTTTAAAAGAAATTCCTCAGTGGTATAACAGAAAATATGATAGATGAAGGTCTTTTTGTGCCCTGCCCTTCTCAGATTGAAGAAGTCCCCTTCTCCTTTTCTATGATTTTTATGTAAATTGTTAACTTTTATCAAATATTTTTGCTTCCATTGAGGTGAGCACAAGATTTTCTTTTTTGTATTTAAAATAATTCTTTTTTTTCACATTACTCATTTTATTAAATTGAGACTACCTTTATGTGGTTTGAAATGTGAACCAATATTTTCTAACTTTGGTTTCCATACTTTAAGATATTTATTTATTTATTTACCTATTTATTTATTTATTAAGAAACTATAGATACATAAATGTTACGTAAAAATATATTGGATTCTCATATGCCTCACCTCTTTCCCCTCCAACACTTTCTCACATTAACAACATCCTTCATTAATGTGGTACATTTGTTACAATTGATGAGCACATACTGAATCATTGCCATTACTGTGGATTGTAGTTTACATTATAGTTTACACTCTGTCTCAAGCAATTTTGTAAGTTATGGCAAAATATATAATGGCTTGTATTCATCATTGCAAGTTCATGCAGGATAATTCCAAAGTCCCAAAAATGCCCCCATATTAAACCTACTTTTCCCTTTCCCTAATTTCAGAACCTCTGTTGGCACTGCCTCTTCATCAATGATGAATGTTCTTCCATTGCTAGAAAAACAAGTCTATAATAGACTAATAGTAAGTCTACTTTAGCCCATTGTTCATTACCCAATTCTGAGGATTTGGTGATGGTGATGCTTACTCTGCCTCTAATTGAGAGGGAGCTTAGACTCCATGGGGAAGGTGGATGGAATTGCTTCCTTGAAGTTGCAGACACTTTCTATTCCTTAGGATGGGCATTATCCAATATCATCACCTTATCATTTATCCTAGATGAGTCCAATGAACTAGAGATTAGGTGTTGCAACTTTGCTGAGATTGGGGGCCAAACTGGCATACAGATTGACCAAAATTTAAGTCTCTTGAATACATGTGTCAAGTATACTATTAAATATAGGTTCAAATAGAAGGGGCAGAAAAATCCGTGTGTAAGGAAATGACAAATGAGTCCAATCTGTCACAATCTGGGAGTATAAATTCAAAGGTAAGGCCCACTGTCAGGGTGCCAAACTCCTGAGCTGTCTGCCCTGCCTGTAGTGTCTGGATGTCTCTAGATCTATCAGGAACCCTGGTATTTGACATAGTATTTACTGAGGCATTCAATGCGATCCTGCTGAGATGTGCATTATTGTAACCACTGTAATGACGTCCTGATTCACTTTGAAATCTCTTAGCTATAAAAACTCATTTGTATTAACTATTTCCCCCTTATGGTCAGCGTCTTTTTCCATATGCATTGCTAGTTGGCCTTAGTAGTAATTCCTCAGTGCCAGGGATTTATATGCTGAGTTTGGCTTAGAGAGAGGCCACATTTGAGCAATAAACAATCCCTCAGAATGTAACTCTTAGGCAACATTTAATACTGGGTTAAGCTTCAATTTCAAAAGGAAAAGTTCATAAATACAATTATCAATATCAAGAACCTGGTGCAATGTTCCATCTACCTACACCAGGCACTGCACCTGTACTTGGGCGATTCTTGCTGTCCCATTAGAGAATGTAGTAGAACTCCTCAAGATGGGAATTCAATCTTCTTTTGGTTATTCTGTGGTTCTCTACCCACCATGACAATGCCCCATGAACACTTGAGCACATTCATATTCCTTAAAGCATCCCCCTGAAGAACCCTGCTGCATGCATTTCCTCATCACAGACACCCCAAACCAATGATCCTCTGCTGCCACAGTTGTGACCCTTCTGGGATCCAAATCCTCTCTTAAATGAAGCCAATAAACTAAGCAAATAAATCTAAACAGAAAATGAAAAATACTGATTGTTTAAAAAAATAACATGTAAAATACCAGAAAATTTTTTTAAATTTTTCTTTTTTTTTTGAAAAGATACTTAGACTATCCAAATGTCATAAAAAAAATTATAGGGGATTCCTATATGCCCTGCTCCCCACACCTTCCACATTTTCCCACATTAACAACATCCTTCATTAAAGAGGTTCATTCATTGCAATTGATGAACACATTTTGGAGCATTGTCACTAAGTATGGATTAAAGTTTACATTGTAGTTTACACTCTCTTCCATGCAATTCTGGAGGTTATGGCAAGATAGATAATGGTCAGTATCCATCACTGCAAAGTCATTTAGGACAATTCCCAAGTTCCAAAAATCACCCCAAAATTACATCTATTTTTCCCTCTCCCTGCCCTCAGAACCTCCAGTGGTTATGGCCTCCACAATAGAATCACAATAAGTCTGTAGTAGAACACCAGTGTGTCTACTATAGCCCACAGTTAATACCCCAATTCTGAGAATTCTTGGATGGTGATGTCCATTCCAACTCTAATTGAAAGGGAACTGCAAATTCATGGGGCCACTGGATGGGACTCTCTTTTGGTAGATGTAGACCCTTTTGGTGATTGGTATGGTAGTTGTCCATCATCACCTCCTGGTTAGTTGTCCTGGCTGAGACCAATGAAATGGAGAGTAGATTGAATCTCAATCTCTGTTGAGATTCAGGGCCCAGCTGGCACATGGACAGCCCAAAGATTTAAGTCTATTGGACATACACATACCAACCCTAGTACTAATTATAGTTTAAATTAGAAGGACAGAAGAGCCATGTGTACGGAAACCACAAGTGAGTCCAACTATGTCACTCTGAGGAGCATAAATTCAAGGCATCAGACTTCTGATCTATCTACCCTGGCTATAGTGTCTTGATGTCTAAAGAACCCTCAGGAGCCCTGCTATTTGGTGTAGTATCTAATTTGGCAGTCAGTGAGAACCTGCTGAGATGTGAGTAAGCATAACCTCTGGAATGATATCCCAACTCACTTTTAAGTCTCTTAGGCATATAAACTCATTTGTTTTTATCTTTTCCCCCTTGGTCAAGGTCTTTTTCCAGTTGCATTGCTAGTTTCAGCTTGGTAATAACCCCAGGGTGCCAGGAAGGCTCATCTTTGGGAGTCTTGTCCCATGTGGTGGGGGAAGGTAACATATTTATATGCTCTTTGGCTTAGAGAGTGGCCACATTTGAGCAATGGACAGGTTCCCAGGAGGCAACTCTTAGGCAACCTATAATACTAGGCAAAGTGTAAATTTCAAGAGTAAGGGTTCATATGCACCATCATCAATGTCAAGGGCCTGTAAATGGACCATCTTTCTTCAGTAGTCATTGCCCCTATACTCAGGGGATTCTTGCTGATCCATTAGAGAATGTGGCAGAGCTCCCAAGGATGGGAATATCATTCCTTTGGTTATTGAGTGAATCTTTACCCATTGTGATGATGCCCCATGAACATTTGACAACATTTATATGCTTTATATATATCCAGGCAAGCTTCTTCCCATATAATCCCCTTCACTGACATCCCACACCAGTGACCCTCCCCTGTCAGAGTTGTATCTCTTCTGTCACCCAGAACTTCTCCAAAAATTAAGCCAATAAAATAAGCAAATACAATTAATCAGGAAATGAAATAATAATGATTATTTTAAAAATAAGAAATAAAATGCAATTAAAAATAAATAAATAATAAAAATAAGTTCTTAGACATTATGTCTTTCATCACTGTAAGACCTGTTGTCTTGTATGTACAATATTTTTTTCCATATATATTTCTCCAGTGTCTTATTTTTTTCATTTCTTTTCAAAGAAGCTTTAGGATACAGAAAAATCAAATAGAGAATACAGGTGATTCCCATGTGCACAACACCCTCCTCCTTTTGTCCTCTCACTTATTAATAATGTTTTACATGAAGATGGTACATTTGTTGCAATTAATGTACAAATATTGAAGTATTGCTGCTGACTATGGTATTTAAGATATTTCAAAGATGAATTATATTTATTTCAATATTTAGACTAATTTGCATTTCTAGATCTATCAAATTTATTTATTTGCCTTATCATATATCCCTGGCTTCAATTTACAATATTTTGAGTTGAGTTGTGTCTAAACTCAAGAGATATTTATTTATAATTTTCATTCTTGCAGTGAAGCCTTTAATTTGTATATCAAAGTATTCTTGGCCTAATGAAATGAATTGACTATATGCCAGTTTTATAGTACCTAGAAATATTCACAGAAAATTAATCTTATTGCACATATAGAAATATTTAGGAAAATCAATGTGTTTTAGGAGAAATAGATAACCTATGCAAAGATATATTTTCATTAGAATAACTAAATATATTTCTTCTGTTTATTTATTAGACTGTACTTTGAATTCAAAGGGGATGGTTGAGTAGGGTACAAATAGTATACAAATGTGTTTCCATTATGAATGATACTTTGTTCAGAACAAGTGGCATCTCATTTTGAGGTCACTAATCCTGGTAACAATAATACTAGTGAACAAAACAATATGCCCCAAATTAAAATATTAAATTTCTTTCATGGTAATTTTGTAGTTGAAATTTATGTCAGAAAATCATATTTAATAATTACATACAATCCAAATACATTACAATAATAAGCATCTAATTGCTAATTCTTATTGAATTTATATTTTAACATTATCTTTTAAAATGTTCTTAACAGAGTACAAAATACTAAACTCAAACCTTTGGTTATGTATTTATTAAATGTTATGTGACTCTAAAACTTGGCAGACAAAAACACAGGTGAAACTGAGGGATGTTATTGAAACTTCCCTCTTTTTGTTTATTTCCTTTTGTCTTTTCAACTTTCTTCAAGCAAAGAAGCATAGCTATAAATGTCCTGAGACATTAGGAACTGGCCAGACCAGTCCCTGGAAAAACCCAGCTGAACATATCTGCACTCTGAGCAAATGTTAAACTTAAGTAACTAATCCTAGGAAAATCATACCCATAAAACATATTAATACGGCCATTTCATTGACATGTAATGTGTGATAAAACATGAGAAGCTACTGTGCATTCTCCCTGCCACCCTGAATGTGCTGGAAATCTTTCTTTACCCATTCAAATCACTTTGAAAAACCATGAACATGTGTCAGAGAGACAGATTTGCCCTTGCCTCCTGTCTCCTTGCTGGTTGACCTTGCAATAAAGCTCTTTCTATTTTCAAAATTCTGGAGTCATAGTATTGGCTTCTGTGCTCATGGGGCAAAAGGCCCTTTATTTGGTAACACAGGCACTGTAGTGGATATCTATGATCAACTTTTGATTCCACTCTTTGCACTCTGAGTGAAATTAGGGACCTTCCATGTTTGAAATACAGATATTATTCATAATATATTCCTAAGAGGTAGAATTGGAGCTCTGAGGATTTAATTTATACACAAAGCAATTATCATTCTGCTTAACACATGAGAAGCAGTCAATGAAAGTTATAGTTTAATATCATATACTCACAAGGAACTTAAAATCTGCTCCACCCAAATCAACCTACAAAATATCCTACATACAGTCTGAGATTTTATTTGAAATCAAGCTCATTCCTTCAGATTGGTTTACATCTGCCCTCTCCATATATATAGAAAAAAATTTAGTAATTATTTTGTGATTTGAATGCTCAGAGAATTTTAATGAAATCTGTACAATTACTTAAATTTACAATCAAATAGACGTTCTGGTGAATACGTCACAACTAAATAGACCAAGGAAATGTGTCTCTCTTTATAAATCATGTTCTGTGAGCTTGTGTGTGTGTGTGTGTGTGTGTATTATATATATACACAAATATAAAATGTATATACATGTATTTTAATTGTTATTTTAAAATGAGTTGTCAGATAATCACTAAATTTCTGTGTCACACATATTTCAATAAACAGAATATCTTTCTCATTATTCAAATTAAATATTTATGTATATAAATATGCCTTCAGGAAAAATATCATACATTATGGATCAATTCACACTTCTAATTTTGCTAATTTATAAATATTTAAAACAAAACCTCAACATTTTATTGTTAATTCTTCGCATCTCCCAATACCTGGCAATGTTTAATGAGATTTACATTAATAAATTTATTTATATTCAATGAAACCCTAAAACATATATGCTCTTATCATAATCATATTGTAGATGAAAATCCAAATGAAAGAAAAGTTAAGTAAATAGTTAAAGTCACTAATAACTATTCAGGAAGGAAAGCTATTCACTCTGGATCCAAGTAGCAGCTGTTGAATTCCACATTGCTATTTTACCACTGAAATTTTCCCTTTCTCAGATGTAGTTAGCTGGGGATGACATATGAATGTTAATGGAACTGATTGATATTTTTCTCCGCTTGTTTCCAAGAGAATAGACTTCTGTAATTTGTCCACTTGAAGGACAATGGGATAATTGTGCTTGGTCTACCCAAGGCAACAGAATTGCAGAAAAGGGAAATTTTCTCTGAGGACCGATTAGGTAAAATATTAAATTGTCCCACATAACTATAGTAGAGTAGTTCAAGTTGTTCATTATAAGTGTATTGCCCTGACAGCAAAGAAGCATGAATTTCTCTGGATACTGTTTGTGCAACTCTTGCTTTTACATAAATAGATTTCTGGTCCCATCTTGAGAAAAATACAAAAAGTAAGTTAGTCTTTATTATTTCTGAAAAGAAAATTGAATTTAGTTTTAATCCCACCAAAATCAAGTGAATATGAGGCAATTGATAATATTATTCTTATGTGAGTAGTTAGTTCATTCAACATTTTAAGCCTTAGTTTTGCAATACAGTTAAGTAATGTAGATAATAATGAATTCTAATCTCTGAGTCAGTATAAATATTAGTGAAGTTGAACAGCTCTTAAATATAGGTTTTAATATTTAACACTTGTGTTTGATGCCATGCGCCCTTCAGAGGTTTTTCAATAACAGTAGATGAAACATTGTCTCAAACAATATTATAATTACAAAAAATTATATTAATACATCATCATTGAATACCTTGTAAGAGAGGAAGTGGAAGAAATTTATTATTTATTGATTAATTTGTCTCTGTTGATGCAAATTAGAAACAATTCTTAAAACCTTTAAATGCAAGAACTTTATTTTTTAAAATTGAATATTAAATATCAATTTGATATGTTTACATGTGAAAAAAACATATAAGAAATAAATGGATAATTCAGCCCCAGGAGTGATTAACATAATTGAATGGATATTTTTTATATTTATCATGCATATAATTTAAAATATGTGAGTTTAACTATTTGGCATTTGATTCCTTCATATTCTACTATCCTACCAGTTATTTCAAGTAAATGAATTGACTCTTCTCATTTTAAATTATTAAAAAGTGAAAATGCATTTTAATATATTTATCAAATGTATATTCTTATCACCAATTTATGGAGCAGTGTTTGAAACACCATTGTGAAAATCACTTGAACAAGGTAATTTTGCATTTTGTATTAAAATTAGAAATCAGAGTATGTTATTACATCTACATCCCTAAATCTGGATTTGCATTTTCACGTGCAAATACAAGAACAAAATTTTCATTTCCTAAAAGCTCATCAATCTACATATTCATAATTAAGTTATCTGTTGTTAAATAAAGAATGTGTCATTAGAAGTAATCCAAATTCCAAAATTCTTATGGACTGACAAAAGTCTCTTTATACTGATAAAAATTTTGAGGGAGGGAGAACATGAAACTAACAGATGATTAAGGATGTAATGAGAGATTTTTAATAATTAGCTATTTTTTATTATTTATATCTTAACTGCTTTATATTTGCACTACTAAGTTTAATTTATGTGACACTGATTTATAATGATGGACTCCCTTATTTTTCTATGTTCAAATATTCATTAAGAAATTCTATTCAGAGACAATGAAATTAATTTCCTCTCAGGAATTAAACTGTTTTGTGAGTCTATTCTTCTGATTTTTCTCTTTAAGCAATTTTTCCTCTCCCCCTCCATTACTTTAATACCAAAGTCATGCAATTCACAAACACTGATAGTAAAGAAAGCATAGGAACAAATTCCAAATGAATCCTGAGTCAAAGATTGTTATTTCCTTAACTGAATTGATTTCTTTGAAAAAAAATGTTTCAGTAGAAGGTATCAATACTCAATTTACATTCATTCACCTGAAAAAGTAACTCTGATATAGTTATTTAAAAATCACTAGATATTTTTTATTTAATTCTGATTATTTTGGAGTCCTTTAAACTGAATTTATAAAATATAATTTTTAAATACAATTCAGAACCCATAAATCTTTAGCAGTAAGAATTTTCCTGGGTTTAAGCCAAATTAAAAAGTTCACAAGGTTTTAAGCTACTTTCTGCTATTCAGTTATTTTGTATTTATCTCATTATTTATTAGAGAATTAGTATCTAATAGATTGGACAAGCTGGTATCCTTTAAAGAAAAAAATAAGCAGTGTAATACAATATTTTTCTAACCACAATGTCTTACTTGCTAATGGGTCAATGTCAATTGTGTTGAATTATATGCAATATATTAAACAGTGCATCATAATATATGGGCATGTTTCCAACTTTAAGAATAAAGTCAATATACAGTGGCAACTAGTAATTCAGACTACACTTTTCCAGGAAGCATACTAGTTGCCTTCATTGTTGAGTGAAATTTACATTTTGGTGTTTTAAGTATATTTTATATGACCTAAATTTTGAAGAACATCTTGAGAAATGTAATGCCTGAACATTAACAAATTTAGCCCATCTAGTCACTTCAATTTCATTTCCACAAAAATAATATGAGTCCATTGAAGTTTTCCCCATTTACCCCCTTTAGACAAGGTTTTGCCAATTTAGACTAGGCACTTTTTGTTTCCCTTAACACAGAGCTCAACTGGATTAAGCAGAGATGAGGAATAATTCCTCTGACTAAATTATTTCAGTAATAGCATTTTAGCTTGTTGGTCTATTTCCATTGATTTTAGTTTGTCCTATCATGAACAATATTTTCAGTATTTAAAGTCAAATTACTGAATCTCAGGCACTAGGCAATTGGGCTGATACTGGTCTTCTTCTGGTCTTTGGATGGAGTTATGTTCTCAGATATCAAATTAAAAAAATATAAAGATGCATACTCATGTTAATTTCAAAATAAGAGCACTTGAACATGATTTCTCTTTAAGAGAAATAATGAGGTAACATGCTAATGAAAAGAAACAGGAAACTGGGAGATATTTTGATGTGATTATGATGCTGGTTATTTAACTGGTATGAAAGTATGCAAAATTACTTGATCTCTCTGAAAATAAAACATGCTCTTTGAAAAGAAAGAAATTGCTTGAAGATACATTTTAAAGATAAAATAAGATATGAAAAACACCTAATATCATATAGGCATATAGAAGATTATTTATAACTGCTTTGCCATTTACACAATCTCTAGCACTTGCAAATCAGGAATTAGCAAAACAAAGAATGCCTTAAAATACATGAGTTGCCTATATCTAAATATAAAAATAAAAAAAAAGAAACAAACACTGAAGCAGAAATAAAAATAGAAATATTAATAGAAATAAACATGGATGTAAGTGCAGACATAGACATAGATATAAGATCAGACAAAGATAGACATGGATATAGACATAGAAATGGACATAGACATAGATATAGATGTAGCAGGTAAATTAATAGAGATGAAAGAGAAATAGACTTGGAGAGATACATGGAAAGATTATGTGTTTGAATGCTTTGTTAATAAAAAAATTTACCTACTAATCTTATCGAAATGTCAAGGCCTCTTAACATATTTCCTTAAATTACAGAGAGGGTAGTGTCTAAGCAATTTTGGGTAAATGTATTTTAAATCAGTATGAAGTGACATAGCAACAGTAAAAAGAACAATTGTACTGTAGAGATTAATATATGTCATTGCACAACTAAGGAAGAGAATGAAGTTGGCACATGTTGGAGAAGATGCTGAGAGTCAGAGCATAAAGTGTTAAGCATTCAAAAAGCATCCTTGCTGGCAGAGACACGTTAGTAAATGTTTCCAAGGACAAAGCATACTGAAGATATCAGTGGGAGGAGGCAGAGCAAAATGAACTCACCACACACATGTTATTGTCTGTATTCCCAAGAAAGATTGTCTGGGAACTCACAAACAGGTAGCGTTCTCACGCACCAAGCTGAGATATTAGATCGACTAAGGCATTTAGGGCTAGAAACAATGTTTATACTTATGCCACTTGGTAGACTTCCAGAGAACGCAGTGTTCATGCTGTAGTAAGAGAAACATGGTGAGAAAGCAAGATGACAGGGGGCGAATTAATGCACTGTTATAAGCTGAATAAAAGTAAGGGTCACAGTGATCTTGGGGCTGTTTTGCCTGAGTGAGCTGCAGCCCTCTGCTTCATATGCATCAACTTGTCTGACTCTTCCTTTGCGCCTCACACTGACAACAACAGGCACATTATAAAATGAAGTTGCAACCACATTGTAGTGGGATTAAATATTTTTGTTTGGTGTCTCTAGGATAAGGAATTGAGGACAGAATGGGCAAATGGAGCAATAAGTCCACTGGAACTGATTTTGTTCTCCTAGGGATATTTCAACACATTCAAGCCTCAAATGTCATCTTCTTTCTCATTTTCATAGTGTTTCTTGTTGCCCTTGTTGACAATATTATGATGATTATTCTCATTTGGTTGTACTCTCGACTCCATACTCCTATGTACTTTCTGCTCAATCAGCTTTCCATTATGGACCTCTTGAAAAGTTCGATTATTGTCGCTAAACTAGCTAATGATTTCCTTTCTGGTAAAAACACCATTTCATTTATTAAGTGGAATTCAGCTCTTTCTCTTCACGACCATTTTTTCAGCAGAGTGTGTTTTCTTGGCAAGTATGGCTTATGATCGCTATGTAGCCATATGCCACCCTCTCTGATATTCAGTTGTCCTGCACCCTACAATCTATGCCTTCATGGTGGCTGGCATCTGGCTGGGTGCTCTACTCAATGCTTTGTTCCAGGTTACATATACTCTCAATCTTCCTTACTGTGCCTCCAGAAATATCCAACATTTCTTTTGTGAGATCCCAGCACTCCTGAAACTTGTCTGTGCTGATACATCTCTTTATGAAAATGCAATCTTTTTTAGTGGTTTCTTGTTCCTCCTCATTCTTTTATTTGCCATTATGGGCTCCTATGGGCAAATAATCCCTATGGTTCTGAGATTAAGTTCAAATTTAGGGATGAGAAAAGCTTTGGCAACCTGTTCCTCCCATATGATTGTAGTTTCTCTCTTCCATGGAACAGCCATCATCATTTACTTTATACCCCAAGTGTATCATACTGCTGAGCAGGATAAAGTAGTATCTGTCTTTTACACTATTCTCATTCCCATAATCAACCCCATCATCTACAGTCTTCAAAAAAAAGATGTGGCTGGAGCTCTCAGAAATTTTCTGGCAAGGTAAAACTCCATAACATTTTGATATTCATTGAGAAAGAGATATTCAAAGATGGACTTCATATACTGAACAGTGATATTAAAAAAGAGATAGGATATGACAGCCAAACTACTACTTTTCTGGAGACAACTCATAGACAAATTCCTTCAACCTGCTTTTAGTAAAGTTATGATAATCATGTCCCTCCTTCCTGCTGAACTTCATTTGAGATTTGCAGAATATTAGGCAGAATTATCTATGCCAGAAGACACACAATACTTATAGGTGACTGCAAACAACAGGGAGAACAAATATATTTTACTCTTAGACAAGAAGAAATATACCCAACCTTAGAAATACTGACTCCATGCTGAAATTTAAACTTCTTCTCCCTAAATAATATTATTATAATATTGTAACATCATTAAAATAAACATCAACAGTTAATTGCTGAAATTTAACTCTTGTAATTACAAAAGTTATATTTATTTCTGAAAATATTATTCTAGAGGTGTCCATAAAATTAAATTGTACTTTTATTCTGCACAATTGGTTTTGGAAATGGTATTATGATTTTTAATGAATTGTTACAAACTCATATTATACTATTTAATAATGTGTACATAATTAGTTACAGTAATTTATACTATTAAATATATGGTAATCTATATTTTAGTTAATACTTATTCATTTTACATCCTTTCCCATTTTTATATACAATACATATATATATATATATATATATTTCAGATGTATTTGTTTATATGTATAGGATTTTCTTCTGATAAACATGTAGAAATATATATAATGTGCCCAAGGATTCCATTATTTGTTTTTGATAAGTTTTCCCCAATTAAATTTATGAATTGTGGTCAGTTAGGACATAGCAAATAAATTTATTTGTATAATATGCTTGTTCTTATTAGACTATTTGCATGAAATACACTTAAAAACATAATTTAAGATAAAGAGTTTTACCCTGATAATTTTTAAAATTAATCTTATATGTGAAAAACAAATCATGTTAGAATTGTAATAAATATATAGTAAATTAAATAAATACCAATGAAATTATGTGTATGCCTTGTAACTTTCTTCATTGAGACTCTTTCATAATGCCTTTTCGCTTTGTATTATTTCAGGTTTTCAAATTGGCATATACATTTTACTGATTGATTTTTGCTTATTTTGAATAAATAATGAATCCATTTTCTTTCATAATTTAATATTATCATCTGTTTGATATCTGAATGTATGCTACTTTCACTTTTGAATTTTATTAATATTATATGTAAATCTCATCAATCCACTTATTTGTTTTAGAATTCTATATTTTCTTGGCAGTAGTTAGTTGTTTACTATTATATTTAACTTACAATTCTAATTTCATTAATCTTTACAGTATGAAATTTTGTGTCTATATATCCATCTAATTATTTTTTCAACAAACAAAAATTTGCATTTTATTTTCAAAAGATGAATTTGTTGGACAGAACTGGCTCACAAGAGCAATTAAAAAAAGATAAGCAACAAAAATGTTTCAAAATTTTACTGTGGCAAAGACTGCACAACTCTGTGATCGAAGTGACGGTCACTCAGTGTACACTTTGGATAGAATGTGCAAAGCAAGGTATTATATAACACAGTGAACCATGTGTTAGAAGATGTACTGTGGTTAACAGCATAAATTTGAGCGTGGTCTCTCATGAACTATAACAAATGAACAGTACTAATACATAATGTTAATTATAGTGGTGTATGGAAAAAATATAACAAGTGTACACTATGGACCATAACTTGTGGTAAGAAACTGAGTTTGTTCTTTCATAATCTGTGACAAAAATTCCCAAAAATGTACGTTATTGGTAGAGGGATGATGTATGGGAATTCTACATATTATGTTTTGTAAGCTCACAACTTCACTAATTAAAAAAAAGCAAATTTATAGAAATGCTGCTCAGCAATAAAAACTGATTCTTTTGCCTAATCTTTATAATAACTTGCTAATATTTGGTATTGATGCTCTTTTCTTCTATGATTTAAGAAACACATACTAGGCCATTAATTTCAAGATAATTGGCCTCGTGGGAATTTTCTCAAGCGATAAAACTTTAATGCATAACTCTGATAAGAGAGATTGATTAATAAGTATTAGTTAAATAATTTGAAATATGTGTAAACATTTTGCCTGTAAAATTGTTTCTTTGGTGAATGCCATCATCATTTCAGTTTATTTAATAATTACACTTTCCTTTACATTTAACATTTAAAAACTGTAATATAATCTAATATCAATACCCCAAAATTACGTTTCCCCATTGTTTATTTTTCTTTGCTAAAAATGTATCGATTAATTTACACTTTGATGGTATCTCATTCATTTTTCACAATGCCTTTGAATTAATTACTTATGTAACCATTATATTAAATTTTAGTACTCTTTTTTAGAGTATTTTATGAAGATTTTAAAATCATTTTTCAATGACTGCAATTTTGATTTCTAAAAATGCTTTTCATAAGGAAACTTGTCCTTTATTCTGCTTATTTGTTCAGTTAATTATATTACTCAAAATACTCTATAATAATTTTGTAGAGTATTATTTGGAAAAAATAAATATCCATTTTGTGAATATTTCTGAGGTGTTAGGTAATAAAATGCATTTTTCAGACTACCAGTATAAGGTACAACATTTATACATCCTTGAAACCATCATTCCCATCCCATAAAGAAAAATGCTGAACAATATGTCAAACAAAAACTCTTCTTACATCTGTGAGACAATTGAGGTCACAGAACAAATTACTATCATGAAAAGAGAATAGAGGCAGGTAAAGTGAATCACTACTACCATGCAGGAGAAGTAAAGAAATAGAAGCCCTCTGCTACAGCCAGTACACACAGGAATGCTTGAACTCTAGTTGACCAATTTGTGAATGCTCAGTGTGGACAAACTTGACAGTTGAAGATTCCTAGAAACCCAGATATAGGGGTAAGGAACCATAGTTTCCTGAGTTTTATCTCCAATAGCCACATCATTTTCCTACTCTGAAGACTGGGGAAAATTCCACCTTTTACCAACAGTATGGAGAAGGGAAAGTAAATATTTTGAAATATGTTTAGAGTGACCTGTTCTCCTGTAAAAGGACTGTACTAAATGGAAACTCTTTTTACCAGAACTTAATAAACATATGTTTTATCAGAATATAAGTGACATGTTGGAAAAGAAATATAATTACAGCCACTTCTACCCTTCCATATTGGGGAGGGAAAAAATTGAAATCAGTTACCCTCTATCTTTTGATAAATGGAAAGGGAAATATCTAAGAGCAGCTCACTCTACAATTCTCATCTCACCTTAGGGAGTAGGGAGTTTACAAAGCTAAGAAATATTTGTGAAGGTATCATTCAGAGAAACAAGTTAAGTCAAAGATAGAGACCAAATCATAGGATTAGAGGATGCTTAATACACATCACAGGATATAAATGCATCTCCTCTGTCACAAAAGTTGATTACAAAATAATTAATTATAAGGTTGAGAACAGATTTAAGAAAATAGGGGACCACAAATGAAATGAGTGGAAATTCTAGCCTCTAATATCTTACAGATAGAGCAAACTGTAAACATAGCCTAAATACTAGCTATGTAAAATATGTATAGGTGTCTTCTAGGGGTTATCCTTACTTTTAAGCCATTTCAGTGGGTATGCACCCATTATATATAAATAGGACCTTTAGAACATCTTATTTTTAGACATGGTGTGAACAAACTGAATGAGGTTGGCCATTAATCTTATTCCTGGTTACATTATGAAGAGAAAGTCATGTGACTGAATGAGAAGTTGGAAGCTTACAGAATCCAGAATAGGAATAGAAAGGACATCTCATTGAAAGGAAAGCTAGGGAACTAAGGATTGCCAGACAGAAATAACACTACCAACACCTAGTCTGAGAAATCATAAGTCAATAAATTCCTGTTGTTAAGCCACCTTTTTGTGTGGTATTTGTCATAACAATTGGGAGACTAAGACACTTTTTGATATTGGGAAGTGGGTGTTATTATTACAAGCACATGAAAAGATGAAAGTTACTTTGGAATTGGGGAATGAGTAAAGACTGGAAGAATATGGAGTTCCAAAATGAAAAAGTCTAGATTGCATTGCAGAGAATATTGTGGTGATTATGGATAACACAAGTACCTTTAATGGGATTTTAGAAATAAATAATGAATGTGTTATTATAAACTGGATGGAAGGAGATTTTTATTATAAAGTGGTGGACAACTTGGTAAAATTGTGTCTGATTGATGGATTGAGCTTGGAACTTGTAAGCGATGAACTTAGTCATTTAACTTGAGAGATTTCCAAGTTATTTATGGATGGTGCATCCTGATTTCCATGGAATCAAATTAAAAAATGCTAAAGGAAAGGGATAAGATGAAATTTAAATTATTTAGCATGAAGGAAGCATAAATGATTGATTTTGAGACTAGCATCTTGTCCAGATAATGCAATCTAAGAGTAAGACCAGAAATTTCTCTATCAGGACACCATTGGGATTTCAGGAAGTGATTCCCAGAGAACTGGGTTACATATGATGATTTAAATGAACAAAAATTTATTAAAGTGTCTGAACATTGATCCAGCCAGCCATTTCAACAAAAGACAGGATTTAAAGTGCAGTTATCAATGAAGGAGTTGTGGAAAGTTCTTTTATCTGATATTTGGACCCCCTTTAACTTCCTAAAAACCTAACAATGAATTTTACAAAATTGGTATGGACAGAAGCATACTAGCAACCTGGACTGAAAGGGACAGAGAAGGAAAAAATAGAAATCAGGAGGACTTAATTGGCAAAAACATTGATAAAGAGGACTGGACCAAAAAGTAACTCTCCTGATAAGAGGGAATACCCACCTATTTGCGTGGAAACAGCCAGTCAACCCCTGTGCTTCATGGGGACAGGTCATTTTACCTGGAACTTGGAGTAGTTGGTAGTTGAACCCCAATATAAAGGGAGAATAGCACAAATCCAATGCTACAGTATGATGGGCCCTATACCCCTGCATTCAGTTGGATTGCAGCCATGATTCTGATTATTTCAGATGTTGGGACCTATACTTTTATCTTCTGGGAGACTGCACAAGTGCTTAGAATACATTTGGTTTCTTTACATAAAGCAGAGAGAGCAAATTATTGATTCAATGTCTCTTAGACCTTACAATCCAATGGACTTGTGACATTTAACCCCTGTTTTCCTTCCAATTTCTCCCTTCTGAAATAGGAATGTTTATTTTATGCCTATCATCATTGTATCTTGGAAGGAAATAACTTGATTTCTACATTACAACAGTCCGTAACTATGGAGACAAATTCCTTTTCAGGATGGGGCACAAGCGTAAATAATTTTGATTAGACATTGGATATATAGTTTTTTCTTGGATGAATTAATGATTTTGTGATATGATGGAATAGAAAAATGTATTTCTGGGGTCCAGAGCTTGGACAGTGTACGTAGGAATTATGTACCTTCGGAACAGAAAGAAAACAAAACAGAACATGTTCTCAATGTTAATACATTACTATGAGTGCTGAAATAGAACCTTTTCAAGTTGTTATTTTTAGTTAAGTTGCATCCCATTCTATACAGTAATGAGGCTTCATGTAGAGAACCCAATTTAGAGAGTATGGTAGAAGTGAATAAATACTAGAAGAGAAAAGAGAGGACTTTGACATGTGATGGGAAATAAAGGGACTCAGGAATTGCTATCAAACATGAGAGCAGCCAAGGCTTCTTTCCTCTGAATCCTTGAGCCAAGAAATTCCTGTTGTTAATGCAACAGACTGTGGTATTTGTCAGAGCATCCAAGGAACTGACAACACTTGTACCCTATTTACTTCATTGTCTTTTATTAGGTTTATCATGTCTGGTTTTCTTAAAAAAAGAAAAAAAAAAGATATTCAGAAGGCAAAGCACGGTTTGCAGATACAGTGCAAAGAGCAGAACCATTATCAAAGTGACAAATATATTAGTATTGTCAAATCAATAATTTAAATAGCTATGACTAATGTGCTGAGTTTGAATGAATAAGTGGACAATATAAAAGAGCAGATTACTATTGTAAACTAAGGCAAGATATTGTAAACTTACACTTTTTATTATTTTGCACAAATTGTATTTTTAAATTTATTCTGTGCTTTACATATAACAGATTTATTAAATACATAATTTAAACATTTTATTATTTTTCCACTTTGTAATCATTTTCATACAAAATAAATTTGTGTTTTTTTTCCTAGGTTTAAAAATCAGTATTTAGCTTAAAAGTTTAAGCTATTTCATGACTTATTATTTAGCAAAACTATTCATATAAGTATAATTTTCCAGGTTGATAAAAATAGAGCACCCCAAGACCCATCAAACCACATAAAAATGAAATAATATTGACATGCCTCAAAGTTTTGATAATCCCTTTTTTCAATACACATTTTTATTTTTTTAAAGATATTTAGATTACATAAATGTTACATAAAAAATATATGGTATTCCCATATGCCCTGCTCCCTACCCCTCCTACAATTTCCCACATTAACAACATCCTTCATTAATGTGATAAGATTTGTGACAATCGATGAACATATTTTTGGAGGATTACCACTAAGCATGGATTATCATTTCCATTGTAGTTTACACTCCCTCCCAAACAATTTTGTAAGTTAGGACAAGATATATAATGGCCTGTATCTGTAATTGCTATGTCATTCAGGACAATGCCCATGTTGTGAAAATGCCCCCAAATTACATCTGAGTTTCCTCTCTCTCCCCTCAGAATCTCTGTTGGCCACTGCCTGCACATCAATGATAAAAGATCTTTCATTGCTAGAATCACAGGTCTATAGTAGAATGCCAGTAAGTCTGCTCTAGGCCATCATTCATTCCCCATTTCTGAGGTTTCACAGATGGTGATGCCCATTTGACCTCCAATTGAGAGGGGGCTTAGATTCCATGGAGCAGATGGATGGGAATATCTTGCTTGCGATTGTAGACTCTCTCTGTTCCTTGGGATGTTCATTGTCAATCATCTTCTTCTTTTTAGATGTCTTGGGTGCATCTAGTGAACTGGAGAGTAAGGGTTACATCTCTGTTGAGATCCAGGGACCAGCTGTCACATGGACAGCAGAAAGATTTAAGACTCATGGAAATACACCTATTAAATCTAGTATGAGCTATAGGTACAAATAGGAGGGGTAGAAAACCTATGTGTAGGAAAACTACAACTTAGTCCAACTCTGTTACAGTGGGAAGCATTCATTGCAAAGTAGGGCTCACTGGCAGGGCACAAAACTTCTGCATTGTCTTCCCTGACTATAGTGTCTTGATGTCTCCAGAGCCTGCAGGAGCCTTGCTACTTGAGGCAATATTTACTTTGGCAGTCAATGAGATCCTGCTGAGATGTGCATAAACATAACCTCTGAAATGACCTCCTTATTCACTTTGAATTCTCTTAGCCATATAAAGTAATTTGTGTTTGTCCTTTCCCCCTTTTGGTCAAGGTCTTTTTCCAGTTGCATTGCTGGTTGGCCTTTGGTAGTAATCCCTCGATGACAGGGAGGCTCATCCCTAGGAGTCATGTCCCATGTCAGGGGGAAAGGTAATGCATTTATATGCTGAGCTCAGCTTCAGGAAGGAGCACATTTGAGCAACAAGGAAGCTGTCAGGTGGTAACCCATTAGCATCCTATAGTATAGGCTAAGTTTCAATTTCTAAAGTATAGTTTCATAAGTACAGTCATCAATATCATGGGTGCATCAATGGTCCATCCTCCTTCACTAGTCCCTGCTCCCATAGTCAGGGGGTACTTCCTATCTCATGTGAGAATGTGGCAGGGCTCCCCAGAATGGGAATTCAATATTATTTCATCTATTGTGTGAAACTCCATCCACAGTGAAAATGCCCCATGAACAATTGAACACAAGTATATGACATAAAAGTTTGCCTGGGGTGAAACTCCTCCCATTCATCTCCAATCGCTGTCACCCTGCACCAATGATCCTCACATGCCACAGTTGTTACCCTTCTGTGATCCAAAACTAATTCAAAAATGAAGCCAACAAAATAACCAAATACAATTATTAAAAAATGAAATAATAATAATATTTTTAAAAATAACAAATAAAACACAAATTTTTTTGAAAAATGTAATGATAAAAAATAATTAAAATATAAAATTTAAAAATTGACATATCTTTCATCACTCTAAGATCTGTTATCTTGTATGTACAGTGACATTTTCTTCTATTAATTCTCCCAGTGTTTTATTTTTTAAGTTTTGGCTTCAAAGAAATTTTAGGTTACAGAAAAATTATGTACAGAATATAAGGGATTCCCATATACCCAACATCTTTCCCCTTTTTCCCTTTCCCCTTTTAATAGCATTTTACATGTGGATAATACATTTGTTAAAATTAATGTATAAATATTGGAACAATGCTACTATCCATGATCAAAGATTTACATTATGGCTTACATTTTGGATGATACACTGTTAAAAATTTTGGTGAAATTTGCCATGGCCTATATCCATCATTGAAAGATCATGTAGAACTATTCCATCACCCCCAAAATTCCCCATGTTCCATCTATTCTATTCTTCCCTCCCTTTCCTCATGGGATCCACAGCAGCCACCAATCTTCACTCTTTGAAGAACAAGATTCATAGTTACTTGCAACAACATTGAAGGCTTGTCAATGTTGTTGCCTGTTCTCCCCTATTAGGCACTGCCTGTGGTCTCAAGAGACCCCCATTCCTCTATTTGAGAACATAGCAGGTCTACCAAGAATGGGAGTCTAACACCTTCCTTCCTACTATGTGGGTACCACCCACTGATATAACACACTATGGCAGGATGAATATTCACACACTCCCTAGAAACCTGCACCAGGTGCACCCTTTCCCATGTACCCCTCACTCCAAAATCCTAAACCAGTAACCCTCCCCTGCCATATTTGCTAAAAGAAAATTCCCAACTTTGTAGTTTCAAGCACATACGCAAAAATCGCCATCGTTCACCTGTGATCGCCCCCAACCTTCTCTTCATTTCCATGGACAGTCCAACCACCCTCCAAACTCTACCAACTCATAAACCGGCACCCCCCAACCCAGTAACATCACTGCACCACTGATATGCCCATCCACTGCACAACTACACTTTTCCACTTTATCATAGATTTTCCCCATATGGGCATTGGCTCACAAGCTTCTTCTCCCTTTCTGTCTCCTATATACCAATATTCCAGTCTCTATTTCTGTGAGTCTGCTCAAATTGCTTAATTAATATCATTGAAGAAATGTAATGTTTGTTCTTCAGTGCCTGGCTGCTTCATTCAACATAAGGTTTTCAAGGTTCATTCATGTTATCCCAAGTATTAATACTGCATTCCCTCTTATAGCTGAGTAATATCCCATTGTATGTATATACCACAATTTCTTTATCCATTCATCTGTTAATGGACATTTGGGTTGTTTCCAACTTTTGGTAATAATGAATAATGCAGCTATAAACATTGTTGAGCATGTATCTGTTTGTATCCCTGCTTTCAATTCTTCTGTGTGTATACCCAGGAGTGAAATTATTGGATCATATGACAGTTGTATAGTTAGCTTTCTGAGGAACTACCAAACTGTTCTCCTTCATGGCTGCACCATTCTACATTACCACCAGCAGTAGATAAAAGCACCCATT